>JAUMHB010023297.1:0-13684 GCA_032359685.1 Pittosporum tobira
ATATATTTTAATCTAATTATCCTTGTAAACCGATTAGCCTGAATCACATAAATTTCAGCAATTAAGGGACTCTTAACATCAAAGCAACTCTGATTCTCCATTCATCATGCACCCAGAAAACCTCTGAACAAGCTTCTCAACAACCTAATACCCCATAAGAATGACAGGTATGTACGTCGTCCTACTCAATGAAAACGACATCGCTGCCACGAAACGAAGATGCACTTTCATTGTTTTCATATCATCCTTCCACCTAATTCTATCCAACCACAAGAATTTGTTTGTATTAAATGCATCAATGAAAATAACATGCGTGTGTCAAAAAGTCATCCACTGTTGAGTTACTTTCACTGATAAATTTCCAGAATACGTACAAGATATTGGATCGATTATTTCGCCACCTGTTTGACTTCAATATGCGGGCAGGAAAGTAGCTCGCTACATACGCGTCCCATTACTAGATATGGGTAGAATACAAGCCAGGAGTGTGATAACATAATAGATGACATTACTTATATTAGGTAGAGTTCAATATAAATGATTAAATGGGTTCTCAAAGAAGTGCAATCGAATCCAGACCAATCAATGAAAAAAAAAAAAAAAACTTAAATCATCCGAAAATGAGATCAGTAGCGGCCATATGAAGGAGATCCATTGTTGTTCTGATATTCGCCGGGAGGTGGTGGTCTTGGCCTTGCATACTCCGCAAAAATAACCCAACCATCCAGAAACTACAAAACAACAACACAGTATAATTATGGAAAAGATTACAGAATACAGATCGGGCTAACAAGACCGAGTAAACTTCACAAAAATAAAAAGCATACAATTTAATTATAAGGGACACTAAGCAGGTGTAATGCTTCATCATAACCTGAACTCACAGAGTACATATGAGGAGGTTTAGCAGTATGCATGGGATTCTTACTCTGGGGAAAAAGGTCAGCTGCGGATTTAGTTTAGCTAAAAGCCATGAGAAAGGAAGAGATCACTTTATTGTACCAAGTTACCAACCCTTCACCCTTACATGTTACTCCACCTGTCCCATTTTAGTTGTCCTACTTGCTGTTGTGCTTGTCCTATTTTTAATGTCCTATTTCCTTTTTAGTACTACTTTTGGTCACATTTTTCCAATTCAACCCTTCTTTAATTAAGTTAACTTTCTTGATTGAATTATAAACAAAATCAATAGCATTAATTGTACTGGAAACATAAAAGAAGTTTCTTTTTGCACCTCTTTCCCCTTTATTATGTGCAATAAATATAGGGAATATTAGTTAGGAGGTGGTAGAGATAGACTTGGAAACCATAATAATAGAAAAAGAGACAGAGAAATAGAGGAGAAAGTGAGACTCAAATAATTAGAAAGATAAAGAGAATTAATTTGACATAGAGAGCAATTTAGGGAACGTGCATTTTGTAATTAGGACAACTAAAATGTACAGGAGGGAGTATTACAATTGTATCGTTGATGGATAAAGTGAAAAGTTGTTTTAACCAATGTTACCTAGAATGTGGTCAGTTACGGATCATGGAAAGAATACAGGAACACAGTACACTGGGAGTAGCTTTATCTGGATGCTTATAGTTGAGAATTCTCATATAAGCTAAATGTTATAAAGTCCAATTTCAGAAACGATTTTAGTTAAATCAACAGTTGATTGTCCTTGAAACAATTTAGATATATATGTGAGCATTCAATACTAGGTTAGCATATTGATATTTTTGCAATTAGAGAAAGAAAACAAATAAATACATTGAATGCAAAATTTAAAGTTACTGTATGTAGGCAACTGTATCGGTCTGTTTCTACCTCCTGCTCTACATCCACTTTTGGGACAAAAAAAATAGTTGATCTACATGGAATAGCTTCAACCGATTTTTTTGTTGCTTCCTTGCTAATGAATGATAGGAACTTTCTATTTATTCTGTCTGACACTTACCCAGCTAGTTAGATAGTTAATAATATTAGGGTTACCATGGATCTCTTATTACCATGTGTTCTGCATACCCAGACCTATCATTCCAAATCATGGTACAAGAACAGTTGATTAATAAACAAAGCCCATAAGCAAGGTCAGCATTCCTCATACCACGCTTCCGTTCCACTTGGACGTTCCTAGTAACTACTTAATTGGAGTATCTTTCGTTGGGCATCCAAATCACAGAAACCCAGTAACCAACATATCAGGTGCAAGGAACAATCATAATGTGCAAAGATGTCAACTGTGAATATGCAAGACATTTTTTTACCATGTGTCAAGAAGAACAATGCTTCTCTTATTGTTGTGTATGTGTGCAAATGCTGCTCAACGAGTTCTCTAATATTTACATATACAAGGGTTTCAGCTATTTCCACCCACCTGGCCATCCATGCCCTTTATGCCTGCTGCAGCATCCTCCAGAGTATTATATCTTACAAAACCAAATCCTTTTGAATACCCTGAACCACGATCGGTCACTACTCTAGCTGCAAAACATAGGTGAGCAATGATCGCATTTTATTTATTTATTTATTTATATACAATTAACAACTGTCATCACCTTTAAGTATAAGCAGTAGCACACATACCATGAACAACTTCACCGAACTTCTCAAAGGCAGCTCGAAGTCCTTCCGAAGTAGTACGTTTGCTAAGCCCTAAAATAAAGGAACAGAATCTAGTGAATTAATGTAGACTTGGGAAACATAAGAAAACATCGTGTGCCACGGTGACAAGGTATAACAGTAAATTATAATATATTTAATTAATCAACTGAAATTAATGCTATCCAGTGGGGGAAAAAAGAGGAAAAGAAAAAAAAAAGATTGTAGATATCGTCAACAAAAAAATCCCTGTTGTTATTTTACTAAATGACAACAATTCAGTGGATTGTGTGACTAAATATAATTGGAGTCTGATACCATCTCAGCAAGTGGACATGGTATTATGGGCTGCACAAACTATTATGGCACGACTGATAACAGCAAATCCTTCTTAAATGAGAAGCCTAAGCCTCTGAGAATTTCTATAATGTCCGAGATTCGTTGCAAACATTTTGAGCACAACTTCAGCTCCTTAATAAATATCAATACTACTTAAAGTCCGAATAACGAGTTAAAATTTTCAATATCATTTAAGTACAAATCCAGCAAGTTGTTTTGGTTATGAGGGTTGAAACATGTTAGCATATTCATTAAGTAAAGATTTTTAATCATATGTCTATGTATATATAGAGGCTTGATCCATGGACAGCATTGGCTACGAGATCTTTTGAGCCACCAGATCTCTGACCGTCAACTACAAGATTGGACGGCGTAGATTCAAAATTTTTATCTCCTTCTGAAGGTTAGAGTGGGGGAGGGAGGATGATACCCTATAGGGGAATTTGAACCTCGTTAGGGAAAGGCATAAAAAACCTGCACCTGTCTAACCCCTGAGGGTACAAATGTTTTTGAATCTAAGCCGTCGGATTGTGTAACGGATGGCTATAGATTTGGTGGCGCACAAGATCCGTAGCCAACACGGTCTATGGGTTCCCCCCCCACCCCCCCCAAAAAACCAAAACAATAAAACCACACACACACACACATATGATCAAAGCGTTGACAGACATCTGATAAAAACTTCTGGAGATTAAAAAAATAATGATCTTCAATATACGTAACATAAACTTACACCTCATAATGAGTCATAACCAAAGAAGCATACCTGTAACCAGAAACAAGTGTAAATGCAAAATAATACTCTCTCTGTCCTAAAAATAATGAGCCCAAATACCCTTTTCTTCGTCCCAAAAAGAATGACTTAATCTACCTCTTCTAATTTGTAATTACTTTCTTATCATCACTTTATGTCACATCAAAACTCTTTTTATTCTCTCTCTATCATTATAAAAGACATTTATAAGGATAATTTTGTCAAAAAATATACTCTCTCCTAAAAAGTTAGTTTTCTTAAGTTACGTACTTTACCCATTTTACTCATCCTTTTCAGGACGGAGGGAGTATATTAATATGAAGTTTGAGATTCCCAGTTTCCCACTATGAATAACTACTAAAAACTTTTCTAGGTGATCAAAGCATCACTGTTCATTTTCACGAATCAACCGAATAATTCTAACCAGCTTAAAATATTCATTAGCAAAACAAAAGAGCAGACTGTGAAACTAGTCAGCAACAACTGCAACTAGGAAATACGTTAACAAAAATTTAACAGTGACAAAAGATAGGCCATTCTTAAACACTGCTAGCAGACATAAACAAATCAACCATACAAGGCCAACAATAAACAATAGAGGAAATCATGTCTGAAAACTTAGAGGGAGAAAATACTCCCACCATTCCACAAAAACAAGGGCCATTTCTGAATTTGGTAGTATAAAATGACACGACTTTTTAAGTCAAACATCATAATTTCATTATCATGCCACCGCCACTAACAAAGCAATCATTATATCTACAGGTAAACATTGAATAAAAATGTACCCTTTAATTAGGCACTCATAGCATAAAAGGATTTTAGCACATAGCACAAATTAAGCAAACACCAAATTAGCAACAAAAGAAACTGAATTAAAGTTTAAATCTTTTAATTATATAGGCCGAGAGATGTACCCGATACGAACAGATTGGTGGAGGGTTCAGCCGCAGGAGGCTTGGCTGCTTGATTCGTCGGCGGCGGATTGAACGGAAAACCTGCAGATAGAGACGAATATAGCACCCCTCTAAGCCCTCTCGGCCCTGTCCCAGCCACCGCCGCCGCTGCTCTCATCGCCATCGTCACGTAATGGGTTTAAGGTCTCCGCGTCGAGGGTTTTACTGAGATTCCTAGAAAACAACGGACGCAGAGTGATGGGCACGGACGAAATGTGATGGGATTTAACTACGAGTCTAGTACTGAAATAGGGCTGATATGCGTCGAGTCGGTTTACAGCTTTTTTGGAATACCTAAGCCTGTAAAGAGTAGAGCCGGTTAGGCTTTGGAAGCCCAACCTCTTGTTGGGTCAGGCCAGAGTGGAATGCAAAGTGTAAACATGAGTAAGATTTCTTACCATATCTGTCAATGTAACAGTTTAAATTTTATTCTATAATTTTTATAAGTTATAAGTTAAAAAAAAATATTTATTGACTAATTTTTTTAAATAAGTTGACAATATAGGTTATACCCAACTTATAATTTTTTCAAAATTAATAAAAATAATTAATTTGAAGGCATTTGACTTTTGAAAATAAGTTGTAATCAATTTCAATAAACTGAAATAAACAGCCCTTATATCTTCTACATTATGGATAATAATAGTCCAATTCCATACCTGGAGCCTCCAATTAACTTGACCAGCCCTCTAGCGCACACACAGGTGTAAATTTTTTTTATTTTTTTTTATTTTTTTTTATATATATTGCTTAAGATTTGATTTTAATTTAGTGCTTCTTTCGTCCCACAAAAGAATTTTAAATTACCTAATATACTCAAATTTTATATAGTTCACCCTGCTGAGCTAGCGTGTTTTTAACTTGTGACTAGTTAAGTACGACGTGTTTTGCGTGTCATATTGTCAATTATTTTATTAAAATTTTAAGAAATATTTTTTTTGAAAAAAATATATTAATAGATAACATAATAATTTATTTTTATGGTTTATAAACTATAAATTGTGTCATTTATTTGATTTAACTTATACATTCATGAATATTATAAATTATCTAAATTTATATGAGTAACAATATATTTTTTTAATAAAGCTCAAGAGTGCATATAAGTTTGGGACGAAAGAAATAATAAATAATATGATAATAAGAATAATTGGTAAATAGAAAAAAAAAAAAAAAAAAAAAAGGAACACTTTTGCATGGTACTTATTACAATTATTTTAGCATAAATTTTAAAAAATATTTAAAAAAAAAAAATCTATCTTCTATCTCTATATATTAAGAGAAAAAAAAACGGACTACTTTTGTCTAAGTCAAATTCGGCCGTTTCACCGAGTTATTGCTTTTTATTTTTTTATCCTACTGAGCCAACTCACGCAACTTTTGACTTTCTCCTCCAAATCAAAACGTACATCTACACTCTCTTATTCACCTCAATATTCCTCAACTTCATCCTTCTCTTTACATATTTCATTTTTTCAATATCGATCTCGATCAGCAGACAAAGGCATGGACTTGCTCGGTCGATGTCGAAATAGGGGCGGTGCTGCATGATTTAGTGATCGATAAGCAATTGGGGAGTTTTTTTTATTTGTTGTTTGTCTTATTTCTTTTACCTTTTATCCTTTCTTTTTCTTTTAATTTCAGACTTGTGGTTGATCTCTAATAAATCATGGAGTTGTGATTTTGTTGTGTATGTTTGGAGATGGTGAGATAACTTTTCAATCCAAAATCGGCATAAATCAATAAATTTTGAAAATTCTGCTGCCATTGGTAGAAACTTAACTTCCCCTCCTACTTTGGGAGAGCCAGAGAGGCTCAACCAAAGAGCTTTGCTCTTTTGTGTTCATAAGGATCAATTGCCGAACAAATCAATTTCTCCATTTCTTTTGTGAACATTGCTGGTGATACCAGAGGTACAATGATACGTTCTCTTACTCTCCTTTTCGGATTAATATTTCTCATATTATATCCAGGTTGTAAATGATTAATTTTTTACAATTTCATGTTTAAATATTTTTGAACACAGAGTTGTCATTCTTAAATTACTTTTGGGTTGAATTATTTACAAAAATTAGATTTTTTTCCTGTCTTTCAGGTTTCATTCTGATTTGTGAAGTATCTATCGACAAGCAGCACGTGTTCAAAACCCTAAGAATTTGAGACATTTCAATTCGTCAATCTCGAAGTTGAATATTTGATCACTCTTGAATCCAAGCCATAAGCCAATTCCAGGTATGCTGTCATGAAGTTATGGAGAATGTTTGTTGTTTAGTTTTGATTTTCTCTACTCAATTCCTCGATTTCAATTTTAATTTGTTTTTGCTTTTCTAATTTTAAGTTTTTTGTTTATGCTTTTTGGTTCATATTTGAAATTTGATTACCAATTTGTTTAGTTGTTAATTCAATATTGGAATGTGTTTTAGGTTGGAGGAGGTGAACGGGAATTTTTATTTTTCTTCCGATTACTCCAACTGCACTCTTCATCTCTCTCTACAATGGGGGAATTTGATTATTCTCGAAAGCACTAACATCTTGATCAATACAGTTAGTATACTCATGCAAACATACTGGTAGGAGATCATAATAGCACTATATAATTAATATTGTAGTCTTGTATATAATTCTTTTAGCCAAATGCAATAGGTTGAATTTTAATTGTTTTCATATATTGGATTGTTAATGGATATGAATATAAAAATTTTAGGTTCGCACAGATATTGGATTGTTAATGGATATGAATATACTTTTTTTAGGTTCAGGTCACATATGCAACCCAGAATAGTTTCATTTTGGTTTTCATTCTAACATAATTAACACAAATTCTATATTTTAAAAGCTCTTTTTCTCTTATTTCTAGGTAAGCCTTAACCTATGTACTTTGTTGTTTGACAAGATGTCATTTATATGTAATTACAGATAACTATTATTCTTTTATTTATTTATTTATTTTTGGCACTTTCAATTACAACATATACAGATTCCTATTTTCCTTGATAAATGTGTTTTCTCACCACTGTACTTTTCATTGTTTGAAGTACTATTTGTGTATCGGTGTATAAGTATTTGGCACTCAAATTGTAAGTCACTTGGATGTTAGTTGGACCTTTAGGGAAATATTTATTCATTCTCCATTTGATCTTACAAGGACTTTTCTTTTAAGTCTTAGTTTGTTATGCTACAAGGAACTCAGTCATGAATTCTAAATTAGTTATTCTGTATACGGTTTGATATTGACTACTAAATATAAGAAAATTTTAAAATTTTTGTTTTAGTTTACAAGTTTATAATCTTTATTCAGTGCTTAGATTTTAATATTGTCCTATTTCTAAAGGTGTACTTGATTTTTTTTGTTTTGAATTTTCTCTTTTTTTTTAATATTGAAATTGGTGGATTATCATAAGTTTTAATGTTAATTTTTGGCTTTGTGTGAGGAATCCAGGAGTAATATATAGACGAGGAACGAATGCTAATACATAGTGAGCTCACAAGGTGTAATTGAAGGGTAATTTCATAACACTGATTTTTATCAAGTTTTTTTCCCCAAGGTACAATCTTTTTCTTCTCCAAATTTCTACTTATATCAGTTATCACACATTTTCAATCCTTTAAAAAATAAACTGGAGCTGAAATATATATACTAGTTCGCCTGCTTTGGGATGACCAACCATATTTTTTGGATTGCAACGACACCTGAAAAAGCTATTGAAGGTCGGGATTGCTCTTATAGGGCTATTGAAAAAGCTACCATGATTAACTTACATTATTATTCTCTCTATTCATTTTAATTTTTTTTAATCCTTGTAATATTATTTGTATGACAATTTTACTTTAGGTAAGTTAAATACTCCATATATTAAGGTTCTCAATATTTGTACGCTTTTGTGTTTTGAATTTTGACAATTATGTCTTTAACGATTTTTGTATCTCTGAATAGGTCATTTTTCATTTTCATTTTATTTATTTTAGATTCACTCTATTGTTTAGTGATGTACAATTTATGTTTACTTGTCTATGGTTTTATTTTAATTATATTTTTATTTTATTATTTGTGTTAATAAAAGTTTGACTTCGATAATAATAGAGATTTATGCTCTCTTTAATTTTTCATAATTTTGTATCCTTTACTTTTCTTTATTTTTACTTGAATATTTTTTTACAGATCCAAGTTTTAACTCCTTGGATATTGATCTTCTCTATTTTCATATGCTTATGAGGATAAGAATGTGACTTATGTTTTTCTACCTTTGAAACAAGCAATTGAACTACAAGTCAGAAGAAGATAGATTCCATGATATGTTTAAATGCAAATCTATCACCCGGAAAAGCATTTTTATTGCAACAGTTATGGCTTTTTAATTTATTGTTGGAGTTTTCAAACTATGACTCTTATGTATCTATAGTATTCATATGATCTCATGTTTATGTATCTAAAGTATCTCATGATTTGATGTCAAACATTGTTAATATTTCTAAATTACTAGAAACTCAAGAGAATAATTTATTCGAATATTTGTTTCTCATTATGTGAGGCTATCTTTT
Organism: Pittosporum tobira; assembly: GCA_032359685.1. Lineage (NCBI taxonomy): Eukaryota > Viridiplantae > Streptophyta > Magnoliopsida > Apiales > Pittosporaceae > Pittosporum > Pittosporum tobira. The sequence goes on from JAUMHB010023297.1 coordinate 9,176, forward strand.
TACAGCTCATGGCTAGAATAATTTGCTATTCAGAAATATGGTTAAATTTTTCATAATTTGGTGAGATTGTTTAACTAGGTAATCTCCCATGTAATATTCAGTGGCATCTCTTTGTAACGATACACAATTCACGCACAGAGGTTTGAGGGATAACTATCGATCCAGTGGCACTGAGGGGTAATTTTTTTCGTTAGACAACTTCAGTCGTGAACAAGCTGATAAGATGAATTGGGCGTTCGAAAATCTAAATTGGCAATTGCTCCAAGATCTAAAATCTCTGTGTCCAGGTATTATTATCAGTCGAGTGGTCTTGGTAGTCACGGGAGTGGGCAAGATACAGTTGTTCATCATAGGCAACCACATGAAACAGCGATATTTCTTCAAATACGCAATTTTTATTTATATTTACCTCTACTTCATTTAATATAAAAATTTTGTTGAATTTACAAAATGCCTATTGCAAACTCATTCGAAAGTAGTATTCTAAAATTCATTATAACCTACAACAAAAAGGGAGATGACCCACCTAAATGTTTCATCTAGATATATACAATCTACATTTAAACAACAAAATCCAAACTCATGCCTAACACGGGTTATTGACCTATTATATATAAATAGATAATTTAGTAATTTATGTAAACTAAACACCATGTCATTCATTTGATTTTAGCTCATATATTCACGAATATTACAAAAATCTAATAATATACTATAAATAATAATTTTTTCTTCAAACATTAATATAATAGCTTAAATTTGTAAATTGACAACTTTTCTTTTCCTAAATAGATGAAGTATAGAATAACATAAAGTTATAAACATTTGTTTTTGAATTTGAATTTTAATTAGAATTTTAATAAAGTACATAATTTAATGTCCCTATTTCGTTGTAGTACATTTATAAAATATTGAAATTCAAATTTGAAATAAAAATATATTTTAAGTTATAATTTAAATTGTAATAATTAACTTAGTTTAATAGAACTCAAGAATATCTATAATTTTAGAGTAAAAGAAAAATAAACAAAAAAAAAAAAGAGTAAAAAATCGGAAAAGGACAAAATATGGATGCGTCTTTACATCTCTTATTAGCTTTTATACTCATCCGTCTCAAAGTAAGTGTAATAGCTTAATTTTTTATAGAATTTAAGAAATATATTTTAAATATAAAAATAGTGATTAAAGTAGTACTAATATAATAATTTAAATAGTTAAATAATAATTAAAGTGTTAGGTATAATATTTATATTTATATTTTTAAATAGAAGAATAGTAATTGAAGTGATGAATTATATTTGATAAAGTAAAATAATTTAAACAATTTACATTATTAAATTTTTCAAAAATAAAATATTGTAATTAATATAGAATATTTATAGAGGACAAGTGTTGCATTTATTTTAGAATAAAATGAGTAAAAAGTGTATATATATATAGATAATAGATATATAGAAATAGAAATACCACACAAACCGAAAAATTGAACGCTGTTAGACAAGCTCATCATAATTATACACTGAAAATTGAAACTCATACCGGGTCTCATGTTTAATTTGCACAATTACTATGTTAATCAAGTTCACCAAGTTTTTGACTGTCAGAAATAGAAGTGGAACTAACTTCCAACCCTTCTTACATGGAAAAGTTGCAGTAATACATAGAAATGGAAAAATTACACCGTATATTATTTCCAGTCAACTAACAGACGTAGAAGGTAAAGAGTAAACATCTGGAGTAATCCAACCGACCGTCCGCTTCTGAATGAGGATCGCAAACCATTCATCCCCTCCTATCATATGGTATCATGGTCAGATCTAATCACTATTTTACCTCTGAATTAAATCTGGACAAAAATAACCACAACAAAATAGAATACACAAATAACCTTGTTCAGGTAACAATATAAATTAAAAACTTCAAAAACATACTTCCCAACTAAACTCATTATATATCCTTATCCAAGAAATGTTTCAAGTGAACATGCAAGATCATACTACAATCAAATAACACAATTACGCCTTGTCAGCCTTGGAAGCAGTTGCAGCAGCTTGTCCACGAAGCCTACCAGTCCTCCTTGCAGCAATGAGACCAACTTTTTGACCAGGGGGAGCGTCACGACGAACAGTGCTGGCATGACCAATATGTTGGTGGTTACCACCACCATGTGGATGCTCAACAGGATTCATAGCAACACCACGAACCTTGGGCCAGCAGTTGCGTTTCACACGATACTTGTGGTATGCATTTCCAGCCTTCAGAAGAGGCTTCTCAGTTCTACCTCCTCCTGCAACCTGTCCAATCATAGCGCGGCAACCACTTGGTACAATCTTCTTGGCTCCAGATGGAAGCTTGATCCTATTAACAGAACAAGAATTGTAAATAGTTAAACTGTAAGCTGAATCATGTATCAAGCCCAATAGATAATCAAGTAGCCTGAGCAGCCAGGCCACAAAAATATTGTCTTATAATGACATGAGAAACTTTGCAATTACAAATAAGATTTCATAAAATAAGCTAATAAAAAATTGTATTACTGAGAAGCCAGCTGATAAGTTCATGGAAAGATACATGATGAATAAAGACATGTTAATAGAGTTTCAATCATCATCAATTTGACATCAAAATCGGTGCTAAGATGGCATATTATTGATCTCTAGCAATAAAAATCTCCAATCTAATGTCAAAAAACATAGCATTACCGAGTGCAAAACAATGACTAGATAATTTACAGATCGCTCTTATTGGATGGCAAACCCAAACCCAAATTTCTAACTGAGATTGTTTCTGCTAAACTCAGACTAGCATTCATACTCGTCAGCACATTAATGAATAAAATTTTAGCGGGGTACGGCAAGAACACTAATCTACTATAAAATTATATAAAACTCAACCAAGTTTCCACAAATTTCTTTACTCTAGATTGAAAATTACATATCCATCAACAATGAGATATATTTACAATCTTAATGAAGCTTAAATTACAATGACACAGGCTATCCATTAAATTTTTAACAAAATAAGTGAGGAATAAAAGGGCTCAGATGTAAAAAAGGGTAAGAGAAAGCTTATCATCAATGATAAAATCAGAGTGGTGCATGACTTTCATCAATACTCATCACTGCCCAATAAATTTAATAGCCTCAAGTAAACATAAAAAAACACCAAAAATAGCATAAAATTATCCATACAAAATAAACCAAACAAAGATATGATCTTTATAATAAAGAGAAGATATTATAAAATATACCTTGATGTACCGTTATCGGGGTTGTGACTGATAACAATAGCATAGTCACCAGAAGCCCTAGCCAACGTCCCGCGATCTCCGACATGATGCTCGACGTTGCAAACTACAGCTCCTTCTGGTATAGATCTGATCGGAAGCACATTTCCGACCATCAAATTCGCCTTCTTCCCGCAGAAAATGAACTGCCCGGTGTACATGCCCTCGGCGGCTACGAAGAGCTCCTTCTGGTGCTTGTAACGGAAGGGGTGACGGAAGGTGACTCTGGCCAGTGGGGCCCCACGGCCGGGGTCATGGACGATCTCGGTGACGACGCCCTTGAGGTACCCGTTGCGCTCGCCGAAGTCGAGGGAACGGAAGCGAGCAGGGCCCTTGCGGTGGTGGGTGTGGGACTTGAAGACGCTGCCGGCACCCTTACGCTGTGCTCTGATAACACGACCCATCTCTCTCTATCTCGCCTCGTTGCAGGGGTTAGGGTTTGGGAACGCCTGCGCAAATGAGAAAATGTGAGTTTATCGTGGTCTCGGACTGGGTGTGGACCGTGTGGTGTTAGGGTTTCGTTAAGGCGTGTTTGGGCAATGGGGTGAATTTTATCGTGGGCTTTTGGCTGCAATGTATATTTGTTTTGATTTTTGTTGTGGGCTTTTTGTGTTGCAATGTATGTATGCTTTTGTTTTAGTATCTCTTCCCAAACAATTGGCCTGAATCCAGGCCATACATGGGGAAAAATCCCTCAATTGAACCTTTTTCTCCGTAGTTATCCATCAGAAGGAAAAAAGAGTATAAATAAATAAATAAATAAATAAATAAATAATTATATATATATATATATATATATATATATATCTTTCGCGTAGTTGTATAATTTACTTATTTCTCACGTGGTCAAAAATTTTGAAGATATGATTTATATTTGTAAAATATTTATCAAGCAAAAGTAATACTACCTTTGTTTCAGAGTAAACAGTACTTTTGTATCCACAATTTTTTTTTTGTCTTTTTTTAACTATAAATTCAATTTAGATATTTTTGCAATTCAACAGACAAATCTAGATTTTATTACTTTACCGACCTAAAAAGTCAAATTTTATTTTTAGCAAATGGGCAAATATTAGTTTTAGGACATAGACGGTACTAAGTATTATGAGTTTATTTTTATTTATTTTTGTACATATAAAATCAACTCCAATAATTGGTCGTCCGATAAGTTTATGAAAGACAATGCACGCATCCGTACTAGAAAATCTTGTAAATCAACTTCT
>JAUMHB010023308.1:0-25245 GCA_032359685.1 Pittosporum tobira
TTTGTAAGACATGGATTTAATAATAAATTGGCAACCCAAGTCGGGGTGTGGATGCCCAGATTTGGGGGTGTCACATAAGTTGTAAGAAATGATATTGTAATTACTTCATTAATATCAAGTAAAATTTAAAAGATAATAGTTGAAGTTATTTTCGTTATAAAAATAAATAAATAAATAAATAAATAATCACATATACATATAATTTATTATTATCACAATTAAAATTATTATTTTTCTTAAATTAATTAGGACTCTAATCTTAAGACAGTGACAACAAAACTTGTTCTTTTTTTCATGGGAAAATGATTGAATAATGTGAGTGCATGGAATTGAATACAATATGTTAGGTTTTATTATTGAGATTTTTGTTGAAAATAGGCAGCCAGTAGGTAATGTCCATGTATGGATAAGAATAATGAGAGAGTGAGTATTAATGGTGGGCCACTGGGCCTTGTAAAGTAGTGGTAGGTCTATTTAAGTCGTTTTCTGTGAGATTTTTTGTCACTATTACAGCTAACCGTTTGTGGGCCTTGTGGCCATGATCCAACCTCACATTTTTTCCATGCGGGCTTATGTATCTACTTCATTCCTTTAATTTATATTACATTAATTTTTTTTTGTCTGTCTAAATTTACTTATCTTATTTTCTTTAAAAAAATTTTAATTTTGTATTTTCAATAATATCCACAATTAATTTATTAAAAATAACAAAATTTTTTTAAAAATAAAAAAAAATTATTAACTCTACTAATTTTCTCTACATATCCATCAAAAAGAGCTCTTATATAATATAATAATAAAAAAAAGTATAATAGACAAATAAATTATTTTTTTAAGATACGTATAGTTTTAAATTATGACAATATAAATTAGAAAAATTGAGTATAACACTTGCCCAAAAATTTCGAAAGAAAAAGAAAATAAATATTCCATTTTCTATTTGGTCAAATAAACTCCACACACACACACACACACACACACACACACAAAAACTAAAGCCGGAGGAGAATGTTCTTTGCTTTTTATTAGTGTCTCCAATAAAAAAAAAAAAAAATTGAAATATATTTTACTTAATACCTTCATCTCCGTTAATTAAATAGTTTTCAAATTTTCTTTTATATTTTTATTTTTGTTTATGCAGACCTTTTTTCAAAATTTTTTTTTTTTTTTAATCTTTTATGCACGCACGTAAGTTGTACCCTTGTGGCAAGAGTTCCTTAGAAAAAAATCTGGTGTCCTCGCAGTGAATAGTAACTTTAAAAGTAAAATTAAATATTTATGTGTTACTTATTTTATACTCCCAAACTTTCACTAATTCAGAATTTTCAATCTACGCTATTATAGCAAATACGTTGACTTTTTATTTTAAATTATAACTCCTCATTTTTCATCTCAATTTCTTTTTCACTCTCATTCCACTTAATAAAAAGTTATATTCTATTTTAACTTTTTATTTATAATTTTATATTTTAATTCTATATTTTATATTTTTAATATTTTTAATTAATCACACACACGTAATGTATGTGTCACATGACTAGTATATGTAAATGTTCCAACCCCGAACAAATGTCATTTTCGTTCTATTACGGAGAGATGTAAACGAGTTAAATTGAGTCAAATATTGACGTGTTTAGATTTTACTTGTATATTTAACGAATTTAAAATGAAGTTTATGTATGTCTCGTTTAGTTATCGAATAAAGACCAAATACGAATCGAGTCCGAGTAATTTAAAATTTTCGAGCGAATACCATCAAACATCAATATAAAAAAATAATTTGATAAGGTCCAAATAATTTATCTAACTTTAAAACGTGCTCATATTCAACTCATTAATATTTTGAATCGAACTCAAATCAAACTTTTAACTAACGATCTCAAATAAATCTCAAATCGTTTGATTATATTTTCAATAGCCTTAATTATGGCCTCATAATTCACTTGGGCCATCCTATCACTCTTTTCCGACCCACAAACCTCTCATTTTCATGAATTTTTATTTACCTTCACCCACATATTGGAAACAGAGGAGCATTATAAAAGTTATTGATTATTTTTTAGTTTAGCAATTTATACCCACTGCATTGATAATAGTGGCAATAGAACTCATTACTACTTATTCCCTCTGTCCAAAAACAAAAAGATGAGTCAGAGTATTTTTGGTTTATAATTATTTTTGATTTTTATTTTATGTTATATTAAAAAAAATTTATCATTATAAAATATATTTATAAGTACAATTTTATTAAAAAAAATATATTCTCTCTTAATAGAAGTTAATATTTTATTAATTTATATATATATATATATATATATATATATATATTATTTATTTTTGTAAACGGAAGGAGTATTATGTAAGAAATACTCTTATTATATAATATTATTGTTGGTATATTAAATAAAGGTGAAAATCAGACACGTCCGCGCGTTAGTTGTGGAGAAAATATAAAAGATTTACTATTTTAAGTGCTCTTCCCAAGATGGAACAAGTGTCATACGTTTATGGGCTGATAAATCACTTTCCCGTTTCGAGCCTACCATAACTACATTCTCCTTCTCCTCCTTCCTTTTCTGGACGTGTGATACTCCATGGTAGCTTAGCAAGCTCCCGAGGTTCAAGACAGAGATTTCTGAAACTACCAAGTGTCCTTGGACAAAGCTCCAGACTGTAAGTAGTAAGTTTTTTCCATTGCATGGACCATTTTGTGATTTAGGGTTTGTTTGGTCAATAACAACTTCTGTGTTGACCAACTTTTAAAAATTGTATCTGCATTTAGTTTACGAAACAAACACCTGTGTTGTATTTTGAGTTTCAGTAAAAACTGTACAAGTTAGATTATCAAAACAAGTACTTAACGGGTTTCTAGTAAACTCCATCGGTTTTATAATTTTTGTAATATTTTTTTTTGATCATTTCATAATTTTTGTAATATTTTATTTTATAAAGTAAATTATATTAGATTGATCACTAGTCTAATATTATAACATATCACTTATATTATTACTGCACTGTTTAATATTATAAATTATAAGAGTAATTTAAATTTAAAAAAATTAAATCAAAAATATTTTTTAAAATTTGCAAAAAAAATATTAAATAACATAAAAATTATTAGACAGATGGAATAAGAATTTGTTGACTAAAATTCTCTCATAATTAAACTAGTGAATGGGTTTGTTATCATGTACCAAAAAAAAAAAGAATGGGTTTGTTATCTTGGGATTTGTGGCCCGTTATGTTTTGGGTCAAGCTCTTGCAGGTGCAAAACTCTACTCCCATAATCGAAGTTCAAAACCCTTTTTTTTTTTTAAATAGATTTTCCTGTTTCTATTTTCATAAATTGCAATGATCCAACTTTTAGATATACAAGACAAATGATTTTCAGCTGATAAATGCAGTTAGACGGCTTTCTTAATTTTTCAAAAAAAGAAAAAACCAGGGTCTTCTTTTTAAAAATAAAATAAAAATATTTTGAAAATATAATCAAATCAACCTTTCTTATTACACACTCTCTCTCCACGTGTAAATGTATGATAATATATGGAACAATTTGATGTATAATTAAAGTAGGAATTTCGAGTGCAATGCCAATGTGGGTTCTTTAGGGACACTCAATTTTGTACTTCACTCACTCACACTGTGATGTTGCAATTTGAGTGACACTGGTGTTCTCCAAAGGTTTGTTTTCATCACTTTCTTATGCCATTTGATTGAAGCTTACCCTTTCTGTTTAGTTAAATCAGCTTTGCATGTAAAAGGGGCTGTTTGGGTTATAGGGAAATGATGATAAAACTGTAAAAGTTAGAATCTTGAATATTGAGTTTTCTCCATTGCAAGTTGATTGAAGTTTACATTTTGTACCTGGTTAAATGTAAAGGGGTCGTTTGGTTTGAAGGAAAATGTAGAGAAAACTGAAAAAGTAGATAGTACTTGAGTCTTAGATTGAAAAAGTTAAGAGTCTATTGCTTGGACAAGAACTTGTGAAATCAACTTCACCCAAAGAGACCCAAATGATTCGAACAATTTTCCCTTCTCCCCCGCAACCCCAAAAAGAGAATTAGGCATGTGACAATTATTGTACTTCATCCCTTTCAAAAAAAAGAAAGCATGAATTTTATTTTTCGAAGTCAATTTGCAAAATCCTAAAATTGAAAAAAAAAAGTAAATTTTTTGAGTACTGGTTGAGTTAGTATCGAAGTTTGAAAGGTTGAAATGGGTTTATCAATGTGTTCTGTTTTTGTGATTTTCTGCAGTAAACTGAATTTTTTGCTTAGAGATGGTTGCATTTGGGAAGAAGTTGAAAGAATCTCAAATTCAAGAATGGCAAGGGTATGCTTCACTACACTCGTTATACTCCGTACTTCAATATCTAATTTCTGGTTGCTTAAACATCTGATGAATGCCACAGTAAAATGTATAAGCTGGGTGAAAGGGTATTGACTTGAAATCCATTTTGAGATTATAAAGCATAACAAACCAAGGATCAGTGCCTAATTAACAAATTTTCTTCATAAAACTTGCTGGATTAAAGTAAATGATTTGATTGTAAGTGTTGCTGCAATCTGAATGTGCTATTAATATTTCATTTTAAATATAGAGAGGTTTGATATAATCATGTAACACACTGATATAAATTTGTTATGTGGCTTTTTTTTTGTAATATAAACATAATATCCATTATATAACAAACTTCCTTAACATCTATTGCTGTCTGTAAGTTCAGTAAGGAGCATACTTTTGATTGCTTCCAGATATTACATTAACTACAAGCTGATGAAGCAGAAAGTAAAGCATTATGCTCAAGAAATTGAGGCCACGGACCAAAATCGCGATCATGTTCTTAACGACTTCTCGAGAATTCTTGATGAACAGGTGATACGAGCATAGATCTTTATAGCAATAAAAGATTTGGAGTTGACTTGTCCGATTGAAGTGGAGTATAAATTATGAAAATGCTGAACATCTTAACAAAGTTTTTCCTACCATCCATCTTTCATATATATAATCCTCAAGAATTCAATGTTCGGAAAATGAGTGTTTAACATTTCAATTAAATTTCAGATTGAAAAGATTGTACTGTTCTCACTGGAACAACAAGGACACCTTGCAACAAGGTTATGTGTTCTTGGAGATCAGCAAGACAGCTTTTCACAAAATTTAGATGGCTCGAAGGTGTGTGAACTACAAGAGGCATATAGAGAAGTGGGGAGAAATCTTCTGAGGCTCCTCCTTTTTGTTGAAATGAATGCTATTGGCCTGCGTAAGATATTGAAGAAGTTCGATAAGCGCTTTGGATATAAGTTCACTAATTACTATGTCAAAACTCGAGCAAATCATCCTTATTCTCAGCTTAGACAAGTTCTCAAGCAAGTGGTAACACATGTTACTTAATCTTCACTATTTATTTGGCTTACAAAATTGATTCTCAAGATGATCACTTTCTTAATTTCCATATATCTGTTTTTCATTCTGCTTACCAAATAAGTTGCATGCAGGGTATTTCGGCTGTTGTAGGAACCATGTCACGAAATCTTGTGGAGCTCCAGGACCATCAGGGCAACTGTGTATCAATTTATGATCAGCCTACTTTTGCTGTCACGGTAATTTCTGACATTCATCACATATATCTAATTTGTTAATCATTTCTTTCTTACGATTTCCAACTCATGGTTATGAGTTTTAGAGTACTGATGAATTTCCAGCAAACATGCCATTTGACTGGTTCACAATCAATTTGAACCTTTTTATGGAGATAATTCTAATATTGAACCTGTTGGTGCAAATATATAAATCTAAAAGGGGGGTTGAATATATTGTTAACTCTTTTTATGATTTTGAAGAATTTTTAATTAACTTATGTGAAATTAAATAAGCATATGTGTGATGAATAAAAAATAATAATAATACAATTAAGGAAAGAAATTACGAATCACACAACACAACGATATATAGTGGTTTGGAGCAACTCTCGTGGTCCACTCCCTAAGTCCCCTCTCAGGGCTTGAGCGTTCTAATAATTCTATAAAAACCTTCTTATGGTGGAGAAACCTTTTACAACTTGTAAACTGAACATTTGCGATTCTTTCTTGGACAAGAGATTGCCTTTTATTTCTCAAGGATTCAAAAACCCAATTTTCAATCTTCTCTTGGACAGTTGGACATGAGACCATCCTCTCTTCCTTAAGAACCCAAATGATTCAACCTTTACAATTCTCTTTGCTCCGAAGTTGATTGGTGAGATTACAAACTTTTATGATTAAGCAAATTACACCACAAAAATTGTGTTCATCTTTTGCTTCAAAGAATACAAGCTTGAATAGAATGAATCAAGATATGCGAAAATATTTTCTCAAAATAGATATATGAAAATGGTATATGGAGAGAAGAAATATATAGAGAGAAAAAGTAATAATGGCTCTTGAAAAGTATCTCCCTTGATTGATTTGTAAAAATGAGAAGAGAATGAGTTTATCTAGGTTGAAGAAAATATCTCCAACGGTGATAAAATCATTTAATAACGGCCATAAAATCTTTCATAGCGGTCATAAAATCTTTTTATAATGGCTATAAAATCTTTTTATAATGGCTATAAAATCCTTTCATAATGGCCATAAAATCTTTCATAATGGCCATAAAATCTTTTATAATGGTCATAAAATCGATTAATAACAGCCACAAAATTTTTTGATATGTAAATAATATGTTCAAGATAAATATAATATATTTTAAGAAATAAAGAATGAGGAATATTATTTTTATGAAAGATAAAAATATGTATTTCAAGGAAAAAGATTTTAATATATATATATATATATATAAAGCTTGCACCTTTTGGACCAAAGAAAAAGCACTTACATAAAAATTACTATGAGAGGGACTCGTCCTAATCTAGTCTTCATCATGCATCTTGACTTAAATCCTTATCCATCATCATGCACAAGCTTTCCATGCATCTTGACTTCTCGAATAAGGAATCATCACTTCTCAATATATTGATATTTATTTGACTTGATAAAGATATTGATTTATCTTATATATTCCTGTATAAACTAGAATAAATTCACTAGTCCATGTTTGTTATTATCAAAAGCAAGATCAATATTCGGATGCCCCAACAAAACCATTGGCCCTGCAAAGCGAATACCCATGTTACGAACTATCATATTATGAAAGTTTAGTAGGAAAATTATTGTATTTCGAAATTCCCTACCCTCACCATTACAATTTTACAGCTATCTCAAACATTGTTTTCTAGGGTAGGTTAGAAACAATAATTTAGTAGGGTAACTAGACAATTTGTAATTTCCAAAAATTACAGTTTAACTTTGATCAAAGAAAGATATTAAAGCAGTTAAGCTCAAGCAGCAGGTTTTCTTGCAAAATCTATGTTAAATCTCCTGTAGAACTTGCTTTATAATTCTTCTGATGAAATATTGTCACCTTGTTTTCTATTATTTTGATTTTATTTGCAATCTTGAAAATTGCATTAAGTGGAAGTCCTTGTATTCTTTGTAGGACCCAGTCATGGATTCTATCAAAGCGGCAATTGACAGGCTCACAAACTCAGCAAACGTCCTCGAATATATGGGAAAACATGCACTCATTATGCAAGGAGAGTTACCATCTCCATCAGAAGATCATGCTAGTGATGAAAATTATCATTTCATGTCGCTTCTTTTGAACTTGTTAAATGCATTTTTGTATATGGTAAATACGTATATTGTCGTGCCAACAGCAGACAACTACTCCCTGAGACTTGGAGCTGCAGCAACTGTTTGTGGTGCTGTGATTGGATCAATGGCTGTTGCACAGGTGTTTTCTTCAGTGTATTTTAGCGCATGGTCAAATAAATCGTACATGAAACCTCTTCTTTTCAGCAGTGTTGTTCTTCTTGTGGGAAACGCTTTATACGCCCTGGCATATGATCTCAACTCGATATATGTTCTCATCATTGGCCGTCTATTCTGTGGGTAAGTAATAACACTCTTAAAATCATGGTCTTTTAGTTTACCATGTTTTAAGTTAAACTGAGGGGACATTCTTGAGTGTTTTAAATATGATTCTTTTTTTTCTTTTTTTTTTTTCTGAAAATATGATAACCATTTGGACCCAAAAAGTCATTTCTAGTCTCTTTTTTAATTGTTTTGAGACAAAAATAAAAAATGACTCTTTCTGCTAAACGGAGGAAGTACATCCTTAAATTGCAAAGCTTGTCCACATTTCAAGTTGAGACAAAAATGAAAATAAATTTTTAATCATTGTGCTCTTAATTTTTCAGACTGGGTTCTGCAAGGGCTGTTAATAGGCGTTACATTAGTGATTGTGTGCCTGTTAAAATACGAATGAAGGCTTCAGCAGGTTTTGTTAGTGCCAGCGCCCTCGGGATGGCTTGTGGTCCCGCTCTTGCTTGCCTATTTCAAACCAATTTTATGATCTTTAAACTCACATTTAATCAAGAGACATTACCCGGGTGGTTTATGGCTTTGGCATGGCTTGTATATCTATTGTGGCTTTGCTTTGCATTTAAAGAGCCTTCGTTTGAGGATAAAGACAATGTTGTGCAGCAGGAAGCCGACACTGGTATGTTAATTGGATATTAGATAAATAACACTCCTTCCGTCCCACAAAAAGAATCTCATTTCCATATCTTTTTGCTCCACAACAAGTGTCTCATTGGGATATGCAACTTTTTCAGGACGGGAAAGTTCTGGGCTTGAGAATGGTTTAATCCAACCATTGCTCTTAAGCTTGGAAGAGAAACAACAAAATGAAGATGAGGACCAGGGATGGAATCCTAGTGAAGAAGCTGAAGAGGATATCCACAAACCCGTAACCTCGATTGTGTCTGCATATAGATTGCTTACACCATCTGTGAAGGTGTGGATCTTATGCTAACCTTCATACGGTCCCACATCAATTTACATTCACATTTTTTTACCTATAAAAAATATATAATTATTTTTATTACATTATGTTAATACAGTCATTAGTGCTAAGCTGCTCTCTAGCCCTAGGCATCTAAATCAAATGACTTCTTATAACTGGGCCTAATATGTACTAGTGTTTATCTTATAGTGGCTCATATAACTACTGATTTAGTCTCGATTATGCTTTTGAAAAGGCTCAGCTGTTTGTATATTTTATGCTCAAATATGCAATGGAGATTTTACTTGCGGAATCAAGTGTCATCACCACATATTACTTTATATGGTCAACGTCAAATGTTGCCATTTTTCTTGCTTTTCTTGGGCTGACAGTCCTTCCTGTTAATATTTTCATTGGAAGCTACATCAGCAACATTTTCGAAGAGAGGTAAATTTTCTTATCCTTTTTTTTCCCCAAAAGGAAATTACAATGCAACAAAAAACTGCTAGTTTGCTAATGCCTATTCTGGATGGTTTAACTGCAGACAAGTTTTACTGGCATCAGAAATAATGGTATGCGTAGGTATACTCTTGAGCTTTCAGATCATAGTTGATTACTCGGTCCCGCAATATGTCTGCTCTGCTCTGATCACATTTGTATTTGCTGAAGTTCTTGAAGGTAAAACTGTTGCTCTTCATATAATTGGCACATGTCAATAGTCTTAGTCATTTTCATGTCAGGAAGTAAAATGAATAAATTCAAGTTGGCCAAAAATGCCCTCATCAAGATGGGGATTTCTAAATTTTTACGATGCTGATTTAGCATGAACTCAGCGTTACTCCTTCGGCTCCACAAGAGGAGCCCCATTAGCCAAATTGACTCTAGTATAAATTAACACATTGTCCTCAAGTTCACCATCACACTTTCAAATGAAAACCTTTTTGTGGGACAAATGTGGTACTTGATACTCCCTCTATTCTAATTAGAGATACCTTAAAAATAAATGATTTTTTTAAAAATAGATGTTCTATTATAATTTTTACATAAAAGGATAGTGTTTTCATAACAATTTTTTTTTAAAGAGAGTGTAAAATTTTATCTCTATTTATAATGAAATAATAAATTAAGAATATCATGATATTTAATAGTACTAAAGTAGAAACTTATTTCTAATTTTCGATCTGACATAGTATATGATTTGATATGAACGAATGCAGGTGTTAACCTATCACTCCTATCTCGGGTCATGTCATCTCGGCTTTCACGTGGAACGTATAACGGAGGCCTGTTATCGACGGAAGCTGGGACGATTGCTCGTGTAATTGCGGATGGAACGATAACCCTAGCTGGGTACTGGGGTATGAGTAGGCTCTTGAACATCACCCTGCTTCCTTCACTTTTCATCTGTATCTTCTCTATTATCTCCACCTTCTTCACCTATAATTCTCTCTACTGATCACCTTAAGAGAACTCTTGTATCATCTTCCACCTTTTATTATATACCATATATGATGCAAGTGTACTACTGAACTTCTTATTGATGAAATTTAGATATATTTCCAGTAATTACCCTAACATACTCCCACAAATTTTGAAAAATAAGCTAAAAGAGTAAATTTTAATTTGGTCACGATAACGCGAGTACTTTTAAATATTAAAAATATGGGGCATATTAATAATGTGGAATTTTTGAGAATAATTTAATCATTTAATTTTATTTAACTTTCGATAAAGGGAAATATTGTAAATTCAAAAAAAATAGTGTTCCACATAACTGTGCTTCTAGCAGAACCCTCCCTCCATAGCGATGTCTCTGCACCAGCAAGGTTCAATGTAGCAAGGCAACCAAAGACGTGATAAGAACTTGAACATTAATTGTCATTTGTGTATGACATTTTAACAATAAGAATAAAATTGAATTAGGGTAATTTAAATTTTAATTATTAATTAAAATAAATTTTAAATTTTAAAAAATTATTTATTAATAATTTTTTAAAATAAATTAAAAATATTATTATTATTAATTAATAATTTTTTGAAATTTATAAAAACAAACACTCTTGAATAATTTTTTCTTTAAATTTTTTAGAATCACTTTTCTGCTAACAAAATTACGTTTAAGCCAAAACAAAACCCCTCAATTCTGCGCACCTGTTTTGACTTTTACGTGAGAAGCAAACTGACGCATCTGATCTTTCTCCTGAATTCTCATAAGCAAGCAAATCATCATCACTCAAATCTATCTCGCGGTTTCCGGGTTCTCTCCCGCTCTGAAACATTTTGGGTTTCGTATAAATCTTGATTGTGACGAACAGAGACAAAGAAAACCAGGTTCTTATTTTTCATTGTCAATGGCGTCGGATCAAGAAATTATTATACCAGAAGGCACAGTGCAAAATGTGCTGGACCAAGGTACTCTCAAATGGGTATTTGTTGGAGGCAAAGGGGGTGTAGGAAAGACAACGTGTAGCTCAATTCTATCAATCCTTCTCTCTAGGGTTAGATCCTCTGTTCTCATTATCTCCACTGACCCAGCTCACAATCTCAGCGATTCCTTTCAACAGAGGTTCACCAAGAATCCTACTTTAGTCAATGGGTTCAGCAATTTATATGCCATGGTAAATTTGGATTTCCTTTTCGGTTGTTATTTTTGTTTGGGATGTCCTTTTTGAATTGTTATTTATGTTTTATATTATGATTAAGATATGAAGGATTAGGTATCTGATGAATTGGAGTGAAACCTAGTTCATGATTATACAATTATTGGTAGTTGAATTCAATGTATTTTTTCATAATTGTCACTAAGACTTCTACATTTGTCAATGGGTTCAATAATTTATATGCCTCGGTACATTTGGATGCCCTTTTGGATTATTATTTGAATTTTACATTATAATTAAAATATCAAAATTTTGGTCTTTGATGAGTTGTAGTGGAACCCAGTTCATGATTATATAATTCTTGGTTGGCTGTGAATTGAATGTGTTTTTTCTAGGGTTATGGCTAACATTTGGCCTGCTTTATGATTAACTAGATCAGATTCATATTAATTTTGGTCTTTGATGAAATATGGTTTCAGTTTATTGTTTGATATGTGTGTTTGTGTTATAATTAGCATCATATGTCTGTTATGTCAGTATAAATACATAATAGTTTGGATGTGTCCTATATGTCGTGGCCAATATACGTTTTATTACCTGTTTGTGATTTGAGTGAAAGCTTAATGAAAAAAATGACCATGAAGTTTTGTGGTCTAAGGGTTAACAAGATCCCATCTTGGTCAATATGTTGAGCTATCTATATGCCATGATAATCATTACATTTGATTGTTCCTTTCTTGCAATAAATTTTCTCCTACATTTTTTATTAATAACAATGTATATGTATTAAGTTTAGCGTTTCTAAGAACATTTGAGTTTTGATTGCCTTTTAATTTTGATGAATTTTGGGTCTTGGTATGAGCATTTGTTTGGCAGAGTGGTAAGGTGTGCTAAAAGCACCATTAGATTAAAAAATATATATATGTGTGTGTAAGAGTGTTTATTAACAGACCGGAAAAGATTTGGACCCAAGGCCACTTTTGGGGAAGTTCAGATTTTGAATATTTGAAGCTGCATATTCTTTTGAAATTGAAAACTTGTCATTGTAATTTCTATACTTAATTTATTGTCAAACACTATGTTACTATTTTCATCAAAAGCTCTTATTCTAATAACTCTACTAATAAATATGCTTTATCACCACCCTGCTAAACCAAGCTCATGGTTCGTTGTTTTCTCTTCTTTGTAAAACTTTTATGCTTAATTTATTATTCAAGCCGACTTTTTTGAGCTTATTTTCAGTATTTAAATTATGATAATTTTGGTATTGTATATTTTACCGTGAGTTCGTTGCTAATTTATTATTTTGGTTATATGATGCTATGGTTGTGATTCTGTTTCGTAGGAGGTTGATCCCACTGTGGAGCATGAAGATGTGATTGGTGGTGCAGATGGAATGGATGGTTTTTTGTCTGATCTAGGAAATGCAATTCCCGGAATTGATGAGGCTATGAGCTTTGCGGAGATGCTAAAGTAAGCATCATCCCCTAGTTCACAAAATATAAATCTTATAATGTCATGTGGGCCACAAAAAGTTGATGAAATAGGCATGGAACTGTTTGTTGGTCTAGATTTTGTGATGAAGCTATCCATTGGTTCTTTTAAATGTAACTGTTTTAGATTGTTCCATTTCGTTGCATTCACCCTGTAGTTTATACATAGTACACCCTAAGTGGTTGATGGTCCGCCATTATTAAAAAAAAAGGAGAAATGTTTGATTCTTGCATTATTATTATTTATATGATAGTTAATCTAAGCCCCCTCTTTTCAAGAACTTGAAAAATGTTGTTGCAGATTGGTGCAAACATTGGACTACTCTGTAATAGTATTTGATACTGCTCCGACTGGTCACACACTCCGATTATTGCAATTTCCTTCAACACTGGAGAAGGGTCTTGACAAACTGATGAGCTTGAAAAGTAAATTTGGTGGAATGTTGACTCAGGTATGTTCTTATTCAAGGAAGACCATTAATTTTATATTTTTATCCTTCTAACATGTCTACTATATTTAGTACGAGTACATTGGTTTTATTAATAATATAACTAACAGTTGATCGTGATTATGTATGGCAGATGACTCGTCTCTTAGGTGTTGGTGATGAATTTGGTGAGGATGCAATCCTGGGAAAGATTGAGGGTATGAAAGATATAATTGAACAAGTGAATAAGCAGTTTAAGGATCCGGTAAGACTTTATATCTATTCCCCCAGAAAGATAAATAGGTTTTCTTTCAAATCATTGTTATTAAGTAGCAAATGGCTTTTGAAATATAAGAGAACCATAATTGAGAACTTTATATAAATTGAAAGATTCATCAATTTCCAAATAGTTGAACTATTCTGCTTCTGAATATTGTATTGGGAATGGAAAAACAAAGGCAAAGCAAGCTAAAAGATACTAAATATTAAGAATTGGATTCAATATTCAGTCAGAAATTAAATTTTCCCTCAATATTTTATCAACTAAGTATTTTCCATATTCCATTATATTTGTAACATTCATATTTGTGGGATAGTTGTTTTATCCAAATTGAAAATTTTTTCCATTTTGACAGGACTTGACAACTTTTGTCTGTGTATGCATTCCGGAATTCCTTTCTCTGTATGAAACAGAAAGACTGGTGCAGGAACTAAGTAAATTTGAGATAGATACGCATAATATTATGATTAATCAAGTACTTTTTGATGAAGAAGGTATGTTTCCTTTTTCAATTGCAACAGGATTCTTTTTCCTCGTTTGGTCCTTGCCTGTAACAAAATGTAACTGCTGATATAATTCTAGCTGTTGAATCGAAGTTGCTCAAAGCTAGAATGAAGATGCAACAAAAGTACCTTGACCAGTTCTACATGTTATACGATGACTTTCACATTACCAAGTTGCCTTTGCTTCCAGAAGAGGTCAAGTACAGCTTACGATCTCTGCCTACAATTGAAGTTTTCCTTGTATGAGTGTTTTTAGTCCGAGACACAATAGAAAATATATTGGTGCTGAATAAAGTGTGAAAAGTCATGCTATTCCAAAACAAAATATGCAAGGGCCTTTTTTTAAAAATTAAAAGAAGAAAATGCAAGAGCCAATTTGTTCTTGCCTTGAAAAGGGATGTAGATTGCCCGCTTGTCCACAAAAAGAGTCCCATTTGGAAAAATAAGTAAATAAAAAAAAAAAATTCCACAGGAAGACATTTTTAATGATGATAGTATAATTGATAACATCACTGTTTCACTATTATGTCACTACTACTAAACTAGAAACTCATTAAATTTAGGGATGAAAATAACTTTGAAGTTTTCAAACTTTTCATATGGAACTCTTTTTGTGGAATGGAGGTAATAATATTTTTGAAAGCATTTGTACAACTTGTAAGAGTTTATGCTTCACTGATACTTTCTTAATATTTCCATTCCTTAAATCTTAATATTACTTGGACTATCTTTATGTTGGTTGGGATTAGTACCATAATTCTGCCCTCTAGTTTCAGTCTATTTAATGGAATTGGTTTAATAGGTCTGCGGGGTTGAAGCTCTGAAAGCATTCTCTCATCATTTTATATCACCATATAAACCTGCCATCTCTAAAGGCACAGTGGAAGAGCTGGAGAAGAGAGTATCGACACTGGCAGAGCAGCTGAAAAATGCTGAAGCAGAACTTGAAAGACAGAGGAAAGGGAAACAAAAGGAGGAAAGAGATTAAACATAATTCAAAATGCACAAGTTTTTGTACCGTTTTAGATTACCACAATTAATGATGCTATTATTTTATTTATTACATTGTAGTATTATGTTTTGTATGCCATTGGTATCGACTGTAATCAATGTAAGATAAATGGTTCAGCATGTACACATCATTCGATGGTTCAACCTAGCCTTAACCTATTATTCGAGCTCTTGTAGAATATGTGTGTGTGTGTGTTTGTTTGTGTTTTAATTATTTAATTATTTGTTTTTTTGATGCTAGATAATAATAAAAGATTGGCCTAGCGGTCTTTGGCTCAAGCCTGTCTAGACAGGACATAATCAGTCTTTATTTAAAAAAGATTAGGTCGGTCTTTTGAGTTGAGCAGACAGATCAGATCAGATTATGTACTAAAAAGTGATGCATGTTGACGACTACCGGTCCATGCATGTTTTCAATTGAATTTTTTCTAATTTTTAAATTTTTTTTTTTTTTTTACAATTTATGATTATTTAAATTTTTTTTTTCTAGATATAATTTTTAGAATACTTTTATTAAGTTAGTAATTAATGGTTTTACTTTTATTAAGTTAGTTAAAATAATTATTTTATATAATTAGTTATATGGTTATATTTGTTATACAGGTAGTTATATAGTTATTTTATATAATTATTTATTTTACATAATTATTTATTTAATGTAATTAGTAATTTATATACTTATTTTTATAATACTTAGTAGTTTTTATAATATTTGATAATTTATGCATGTTTTTCATAAGGCTTTCAGAACTGACTTGGGCTCAAATTTGACTTAGGCTCGTGATAGTTTTTAATCAGGTTTGATCTAAAAATTGGCCAGGACCATGTTGGGGCTCTATTGAGTCTTTTTTGTCTTTTGAGAGTCTGGATTCGTCTTAACCAATTCGAGCCTTAACTACGTCAATCCTAATGTAGAAAATCTTAACAGAGAACTTTAAAGTCTTGAAATATCTGATGGTGTTGGATGTTGAAAGGAATGATGACGTTGAATGTAAAAATTATAGCATAAGTAACAGATATTGCTCGTTTAAAAGACCACTGGTGGAGAAGGTCCTAACATAAGTAACTAACTCAAGAGTAATGTGATGCAACCAAGTTTGTAGCTTAGACTTGAAATTAAATTTAAACTAAAAATTCAGACATTGAATGTAAAAATGATTGCAAAAGTAACATACATTGCTCATCTAAAGGAGTGCTAGCAGAGAAGGTTCTAACATAAGTAACCAACTCAAGAGTATTGTGGTGCAACGAGTTTGTAGTTTGACTTGAAATTAAATTTAAATTATAAATTCAGTTTAGTAAATTCTATCAAACAAATTCTTTATTGGTATAGATTTAAAATACCTTCTCCGTCCTAAAAAAGATGAATAAAATATCAAAAATATGCAAATTAAGAAAATTAACTTTTTAGGAGAGAGTATAAACTAACTTTTTAGAAGAGAGTATTTTTTTGACAAAATTAACCTTGTAAGTATATTTTATAATGATAGAGAAAGAAAAAAGAGTTTTGATATGACATAAAATGAGTATACAAGAGTAATTATAAACTAAATGTCATAGATTAAATTTTTTTTTTTTTTGGACAATAAAAAGAGTACATAAGCTTGTTCTTTTTAGGACAAGGAGAGTATATGAAAAATATATTAAAATCTTTTTGATATATTCATATGCTATTCTTTTAAATATAATCATCGTTAATAGAATGATAATAGCGGACGAAACAAGCTCTAGCGTCTTAACTATACATTAAAATATAATATTTCAATATATTTTTTGTGTATCCTTAAATTCGTGTCACACAATCATGAAAATGTGTTACAAAAATGTGGAACGGATGTAATAAGTTGATTAGTTTAGTCTTAAAAAACTTGTTACTATTTTAATAAGAATTTAGTTAAGGTTAAAATGAGGTAGGCTGTGTGCTATATCTATATAAGTAATAATGGATGATTTTTACAAAAAAGTTGAGATGGCCGAGTTGGTCTAAGGCGCCAGATTAAGGTTCTGGTCCGAAAGGGCGTGGGTTCAAATCCCACTCTCAACATATCTTTTTTTACCCATTTTCAAAAATCAGTAACATTTTCCTTACAATTCCTACCCTCAAACTATTCCGTTATTACTTTTTACCCACCTACTATTTTAAAATCTAAAGTTCTGATAATTAGTTTTAATTTCTTATCTCTTACGTGTATAATTATATTTTTAGAAGTGTGACTGGGGAAAAAATAAATGAAGGTGGTGGAATGAGATTTATATTATTTGTTTGTTAGCAGTCAAAATTGCATGTAAATTATTTTAAAAAACAAAATTTGTGTAGTAAATACTTTTGTAAGTGCTTATAATAATTTTTTATGGAAATAAACATAATTTTTTGTTTATAAATATAAATACAAATAAGCATATTTGATAAATTATATTATTATTTTATCTTGTATTTGTAGTTTATAAGTTTATGCCTATTCTATTTCGACATTTATTAATATAGTATATTTTGTTAGTTTTGTCATTTTTTCTATATATTAGTGATAAGAATATTTTTCATTATCTAATATTTTATATTTTTATAAGTATTTTTCAATTTATCAGACATAAATTATTTTCTTAAAACTATTTATAAGTAACAAATTATTTTCTTAAAACTATTTATAAGTAATAAGCAAAACCAATTATAATATTCCTTTTTTTTTCAATATTCAATTAGTTTCGCAAAGACAAATATACTTTGACTGATGGCAATATAAAATAAGTCTATACTTTAACTAATAGTCCTACTTAAACCTAATACTTTAGGTATTTTTTGCGTTATTTTAAAAATTAGGTGGTTAAGTGACAAAACATGTATATTTTAAGTGATTTTTATGTATTTTGCTCTATAAAATTATATAATGTTCTCAAATTCATAATAATTAATAATATTGTAATTTCACTATCGAATTAAATATTTATTATTTTAAAATAAAGATGTAGAAATAAAAATACATCCTTTATTTGTGAGTATTTTACATTAAAAAAATTTGTTGAAATAATTAGAGTTACATCTGTAAGTAAAGACATGATGATATGAAACTAGTCAGTCAATTAAACAACATCCAACAGCTTTATAGTTATTTTAGTTACAGACCCCCTCTCCGATTTTGTTCATCGCAACATATCCGTCGTCAACTCATATCAAAACACCAATATTTTAAAATTGCCGAAACGGGTTCAATTCTTTCTATATTTGTCCATCTGGGTGGGGAACAAAAGCGCCAAAGATTGAGCATGGCCTCAGCTTGTAGTGTCTGCAAAAGTTAGGGCTTTAGTTTGGATTCAATACCCCAGAACAGCAGAATCTCTGTTTGTTGCAGGTATAGATACATAATTTCAATCTATGGAGGCGTATAAGAGATGGGTTAGGACAAATAAAGACTATGTCCATTCAATGGAGTCTCTTCTCAATGTAAGCCATTTCATATATTCATCATTTCATATAAGCTTTTATAATTTAGATAATTTGTTTCTGTTGTTTGTGCCATGATTGGATCATTGGGATTTCATACCTGATAGGTGAAAGGCACACCTTTTTCAACTAAATAAGGATATTAATAAACCAGACTATATTGGTTCCACAAAAACAGTCGCTTTCAAGTTTTAGAAGTACAGAGCTAAACTTTAAAATTGATGTGGTATATTTAGTAGAATTTGTGGATAGTTTACAGTTTTTACGTTGTATTGACTAAAATTAAGCGAGTACATGTCAATTTTGAACTTTGGGATTTTGCCAATTGACTTCAAATAGTTATACTATATTTGTGTGAGGGAGGAAGTAGTATCTTCTGGGAATTGAAAATTATGGTGTGCTAAGAATCATGGTAATCCGTCTGTATTGGATTTAGGAGCAACTACTAGTGTATTTATTATCTTATGTGGTGACATGGAATTCAATCTCTATTACAAATCAATTCATTGATTGTATTGATTATGGAAATCTTGGTTGTCAGAGTTTTGTTTTTTTGTCTAAATGGTTGATGGTAGTTTAGGAACAGGGTGAAAATCTTTCAGATAACCTTTTATCTTTACATAAATAGTTTGTCAAGTAACTTTATCTCATATGAGTTTCCAAGTATTCTAGAGCTTCTTAAATCATATGGAGAAATGCACCTGAAAGGTCTTAGAATTATGGACACAGATGTAGGACCATAAGTAGGATCCAAGCATATAGAGCACCATTTACTTTCATAAAATATTTTATTCCTTCCGTCCAAGTTTGTGTGGACAATTCAAAGTGAGTAATAGTTTTAGGAGGGAGAATGATGTAGGATAGATTTGAGAAGAAAGATTTAGGAGAGAAAAGAAGACATATTTGATACTCTCAAGCCACCAAATTGAAAACTCAATTCATAATAATAATTCACTGAATAATAATGAGAGATTACAACTCTTTAAATAAGAAAACTACGACTTGACGACCAAGTAAAATCCTAATTTAAAAGGAAACAAATCTCCTAATAATACTTTATTACCTTAAATAAAAATTCTAGAATAGTCAATTACTTAATATAAATAAAATACTAGTAAAAATATAATAGTTTACCTCTAAATAATAATATACAATACTTAATAATAACCAATTGATTTTTGTCTGTATTATTCTCCTGGCCATTGAAAAAAACTCGTCCACGAGTTTTATAATAATTTAAGATGAGCACTCATGGCTGGAGAGATAACTTTGAGCAAATTTTGACAAAATCAAGTTCCATTTTCATAAGCACAACTTTTGGGAAAAGTGCCAATTTAGGGTTTCAGCAGGCGATGAACAGTTGCTGCATGATGAAAAGTTTTTTTTTTTTTGGGTGGGGGATAAATTTGAGACAAAAATAATGATGATTCCTGCTACAGATCGTGTTTTTTTTCTCAGAAAAATTGTATCGATTCTCTAGCGACTTCGACACAAATAGATGGAGGCTAGAAAAATTCAGGTAGAAAGAAATTTGGCTAAAAAAATTACAAGATATCAGGATTTTAGCTCTAATACCAATATGATGTAGGACAAATTTGAAAAAAAAGATTTAGGAGAGAAAAGAAGATATATTTGAGGCTCTCAAGCCACCAAACTGAAAACTCAATTCATAATAATAATTCACTGAATAATAATAAGAGATTACAACTCTTTAAATAAGAAAGCCACGACTTAAACGACCAAGTAAAATCCTAATTTAAAAGGAGACAAATCTCCTAATAATACTCTATTAACTCAAATAAAACTTCTAGAATAATAACTTAGTTAATATAAATAAAATATAGGTAAAAATATAATAGTTTATCTCTAAATAATAATATACAATACTTAATAATAACCAACTGATTTTTGTCCGCATCAGAGAACTTGACATAATTGTCCTTGACAGCCCCTATTCAAATTCAATAAGTACCTTTATTTTGTGAAGGACGATAAACTTCACCTCAAATAGAAAACTCAATTCATAATAATAATTCACTGAATAATAATAAGAGATTACAACTCTTTAAAAAGGAAAGCCACGACTTAAACGACCAAGTAAAATCCTAATTTAAAAGGAGACAAATCTCCTAATAATACTCTATTACCTCAAATAGAACTTATAGAATAATAACTTAGTTAATATAAATAAAATACAGGTAAAAATATAATAGTTTATCTCTAAATAATAATATACAATACTTAATAATAACCAACTGATTTTTGTCCACATCAGAGAACTTGACATAATTGTCCTTGACAGCCCCTATTCAAATTCAATAAGTACCTTTATTTTGTGAAGGACGGTAGACTTCACCTCCATTCAAATTTTAAAGTTCCTTTTATGAATTAAAAAAAAAAAGGTACCTATTTTATATGTCCTATTGGTTTTCACACATTTAAAAACTAAATAAAAGCCGTGTGAAGGTAATGACAGTACGCAAATTAGACTTTATTGTATTTTCCCCCAAATATAGATATTGGAGACTAAGGGCAAAATGGTAACGTTATCATAACCTAAAAAGTAAGGTGATGAGAAAAAAGGAAACTGGGAGACACACGCAAGACTCAAGAGGTGTTGGATGTGTCCTAGAATGTCTATGAACCAGCATTGATGTCCGGCAAGTAACACAAACAGCGTCAACCTGGAAGACTAGTTAAGAACCATGCTTATTAGACCTTCTTGTGCATCTGATTGTTCAAGTCTTCATTTTGTGTATTTCATTTAAGCTATTACCAAAATGTTTTTCTTCTCTGATGTTGGATTGTATATTCAGGGACTGACATGGCTTCTTCCAGAGCGGTTTTCTGAATCTGAAATTGGACCAGAAGCAGGTTTTGTGAAATTTTGGTAACTCTGGGCTTCTTCTCGTTGCCTTAAAAGTAATTTTTTTTTTAATTTTTAATTTATATATATATATATATATATATATATATCTTTTCAAGTAATACTTTATTTGATCACTGAGAAAATGAAATGAGTGTGGGATGTATATTTTAAATTTCATACTTATTGTTACTTGGTTCCAATTTGGTAAATTTCTACTTAGTTGTACTATTTTTTTTGGGGCTTTGTGTAGTAAATTGTTTGTCCTTGAATTCTCTTGGTTCAATTGTATAAAATAATTGAAGTATGGAATCAAAAAATGCATCTTGTAACTGCAAGATCTTGTACAATCACCAATATTTCTTTCTGGTCTATTCCTAATTTGAATATTTTGTGTTGTATCAGTCGATGTCTTTAGTGAACATATTTTAATTTCATCTGTAGTAACGTCATTTTTGGGCATTATCACTGCTGTAAATGAACATATAATTGAGACATCCCCAACTCAGTTACATGGAAGACCTACTGGCCCTTCTTCCTTCCCGTATTCCTTGTGCATAATTTTGCTGAAAGACTTAGAAACATTGGTTGAAGTTGTGGGACAACAATATTATGGTGAGGACAAAAAATGGAATTTCATTGCTGTCACAGAGGCTATCAAGTAAGTATCGTATTAATGTAGTGTATATCATCTATATTCGATGATTTGTGTGATATTAGAATATTTTAATAAAGATTTGGTGTTTTATTAAAATCAGGGTATTGGTAAGGCTAGCCATGTTCCGGAACCATGGTTACAAGATGCTTCTACATGGAGGTGAGGAACTAAATGACGACAATGATTCAGATACCTTGAAGTCCCAACATGGAGATGGAAATCGTCTGAAGCAAGGACAACATCTTGGGCTCTCTCCATGGAATCTTGAAGGAAGGGCATTGTCTGCATTGAGTAGGTTTGGAGAAAATGCTAGGAGGGGTTCTGATCCAACATGGTTATGGAGGGTTCAACACCAGCATGCAATCAGGGAGTCTCCAAGTAATCATTGTTAAATCTTGTTGCATGATAAGATTAGACACCCTCCTTTGTCCCCAAAAGAATGAGTCAAGTACCAAAAGAATTTGTCCTAAAAGAATGAGTAAAGTAAATGAAACAAAGATAATAGGACTACATTACCTTCAAATGTATATGTGGGGTCCACAAAGATTACATTTAAGCCAAAAGTAAGGGTAAAGTTGGAACTTATTTTATTCTTTCTCCTCAACTTGTTTACTTAATATGCGTGAACAATGTACTTGACTTGTTCTTTTGGGGAAGGAGGGAGTATCATTTAAGGTTGGCTAAAATTTGCTCTAATGTTATGCAGCTGTGGTGGTTGAGAGACCTACCCTTTCAAGTATATTGTCAGATAAGGGTCTTCCAGGGGGCTTATTTGTGTTGGGGGAGATTATGTTCATTATAAGACCTCTTATTTATGTTTTACTGAGAAGGAAGTTTGGAATCCGTTCATGGTTTCCTTGGTCTATCTCGTTGGCTGTGGACGTAACAGGAATGACCATTCTTTCACTTATTACAATGGCATCGCGTAGTAGGAAAGACAAACAAATCCAACTGTCAAACACTGAGAAGCATGAGGTTTGTTCTTCAACTTTGCCTTGTAAAACTTTTTATGCATCATTTACTCGAGGTGTGTCAGCGTCATTTTAATCCTTGTAAGCTTTTCATCCCTGCATCTTTTAGCCCTAATATTGTGAATTTGATGTTTGAAGTATTCATTGTCATTCCATTCAGTGCTTTAATCTGGTTTATTTTCATGAATATTCAGTTTCATGTTAACCTATTAAGAACGGAAAGGATGTGGGCGGATTTTAAGTGTCTACTTCTTCTCCACATGCTTTGGATATAAACTGATGTGAAAATAATTTTGGTTAGAACAACTAACGGAAGAATTCAACTGAATGTCTTAACATAATGTGACTGCGATGATGGATGAAAGAGTATTACTAATGTGGATTGATACTTTTGCTATAGTTGATTTATATTTATATGGATTTAATACAGTTGAGCAGGCGGAAGCTGCTATGGGCACTTTACCTCATGAGGGATCCATTCTTTTGCAAATACACCAGGTAATCATGTTTTCTCAACTCAGCTTTGAACTTATCTTTGTTGGGATTCCATAAACTGAACCGAAAGAGGACAACTGTGTAATAATTTGTTAAATAATTTAGGCAGCGATTGGAAAACACGGAAAAATTATTAGAGCCTGCACCTATTATTGGGTTTCTCACAGGTATGTATGATATTATCTTGACAATTTAAATATTCCCATTACTTTTCTTTGACTCTCTGTTTTTCAAGCGGAGATTTGAAAATGTCAAAAAAGGAAATCTTTCTTATCTAGCATCTCTTATCGCCGTGCAGCAAAACTTATTGAGCTTATGGTTGGAGCTCAAACACGCTATACATACATGTCTGGTTCGTGAGATGGAAACTGCAAATTCAGCTACACCCTTTTTTGTTAGTATTCTCTCATTTGTAAGGGTTATGTTTTATTTGTGTTTTCTGATTTTCTCAATATCCTTCATTTGAAATTCAACTATGATTGCTATATGGTTGTATCAAATTGTGTTGGTAAATTCGATTTTAAAATGCTTAATTGTTTATAATTAATTGATTCCGTCCATATGTATAGGAGAGTATCCACTAAACCAGATACCAATCTCAGGTGAGAGTGAATTATGGATTGATTCGCTGCATCTTTGTTCTACGAACTTGCTCATGCTTGCTTAGTAGAGAAAAATAAATGATGCCTTCCTTTAGGGACATTACAAACTGAAAGGCTGAATGTGCCAATAGTAGATGCCGTTGAAGACCTTAGCTAAATACTGTACATCTGTCTTAAAATTAAATATAAAATTTTATTTTAAAATAATAAAATAATGTAGTATTTTAAATATTTTGTTATTTCATTATAATATAAGTAAAATTTTACACTCTATATTTAAGAAAATATTTTAAATTTGCATTCATTTGTATGTAAATACTATAATGGAATATTAAGAAATATGGTCCATAATTATTATTACTAATATATATTTTTTTTCTTTCGAACAATAATCATCTTTTTTATTAACTCAAAATTAAAGTTTTGAGAATAAAGTTTTCAAACAGTAACAACATTATTTTTTTACTATTACTTATGCAATTTTTTTTATTTTTTTTTTTGGTACATTATATAACCAATTCACCAACAGTAGGTCACTCAAATATTATTTATGAAAGACAATATAAGCACACACACTCACCCACACTCATACAATAATTGTATTTTCAAGCGTCAACTTATGCATGTCAGGGTTCGAACTCGTGACTTCTTCATCGGGAGACGAGAGGTGATACCATTGGGCGACTGTCCATTTGGTATTTTTCCAATAATCTGGATGCTTCTAATTTATATTTACTTATGAAATTGGTGGACAGTAGCCAACATCTATTAATTAATGTTGTTATTTTACTTCCTACATTGTATTATTGCCTATGTTTAAAGTCTTGAAGAACCATTTGTAATCAGTTGATATTAGATTTGTAAATTACTTGGTCTTCCATAACCTCTGCTGGTTGGTAGAATAAAAAAAAAAGAAGAATTGTTTGGGAGTGTTATTGACTTCGGTAATTTGTACTGTACTTTATAATTTTACTGCCTCTCGTGTGAAATACTTTTCTCATATATTATTATAAATTTAAGTTGATTAT
>JAUMHB010023319.1:5391-19962 GCA_032359685.1 Pittosporum tobira
AAATATATATCATAATTTGAATTTTAAGATTTCACAAACCTAGTTTGATAGAACTAGCAAAAGTATCTCTGATTTTGTAATGAATGTTGTCGTACTTGGTGCACAAGACTCCTGCCAATAGCAAGGGTCTGTACGTAACCTAACCCTTACTTTATCAATAAAGAGGTTGTTTCCAGTGTAATTTGAAGTCATGACCAAGTATTCAATAATTGAACACTTGAGCATCACCCCAAGTATGACCTTCCGCTATGAACCTTCAAAAACATAATCTTTTTTTGCCTCTATGGTTCAAATTTAGATTGAAATTACATTCGTCTAGTGAAGGAACACTTAAACCTTCCAATGGAGTACTAAGACCATCCTAGCTCCCCTAGTAGTGATCACTACAAACTACAACTCAACTTGGCTCGACTCGACTCAAAATCACCATATTTATGCGAGTCGAAGTCGATTTTTAACATGACTTACCTCTTTTGTATTTTTTTTTCTTCTAAAATTTGATTTTAACTTATGCAGGATGAAAAATCTAAAGCTCTGGTGATGCATAACAGTAAGCAAGCAGCAACAAATAAAGATGCATTAAATATATTCATCATCCCTTTCTACGCAATTAGATGCAGCAATAATCCATGAATCACAAAAAGTGATTCATCCTTTGGTTAATTAATTATCTTGTTGTTGAATTTTGTGATATAATCACCTAGGTTTTGTTTATTAATGTCTCTGTTCAAAAAGCTCCGAAGGAAGCAATATTCCTTTTCCAAACTATGGTTTCTGTTGTATGTTCTTTGTAATCGATCGCGCAGTGTGAATTAAACCTATGTATTCTGCTTACGAGATCTGCAAATTCGTTCTATTCAAACATTTAAATTATATAAATTGGAATTGAATGAGCTTCAAATATTGAATTGAATAAATAATTAATAATAAAGGCAAATTACGGATTAAATTAGAGCTTGGAGCTGACCTTAAGATCTGAATTGTGTCACCCAGTCCTCCAGATCGATCGTAGTAAGATGAGAGACAGAGAGAGAGAGATTGTGTGTTTGTGTTTGGTAGAAGGCGACGCAAAGGTGGAAAGGCGGGAAATGAAAAACTTCTTTTAATTCTTTTTTTAAATTGAAGCCGTTATATTGCAACTCAGTAACTCACATTTGGCAAGTAATAATGAAAAAACCCATTTCAGAAAATAACTAAAGCGAGGAAGAGTACCTCTTGACATGGATTTCAAACATGCAAGTTTTAACGTCTCTCTCTCTCTCTCTCTCTCTCTCTCTCTCTCTCTATATATATATATATATATATATATATAGTTAAAAATAGCATTTAAATAAGCTCACAAACAAAATAATAACAAATTTAAATAAGTTATTTTGGCAGGACCCCAGGAAGTATGTATTGTAAATACATCGAGGGGTTCATTAGATTGCCAAAAATAATAATGGATTTAATTTGTTTTTGTTAGTTTTAAATTTGTTTCCAATCCACATGTCGCCAACATATAAGTTACTGAATTCACTATATGATGTCAATGGCATGTGAATTTGAAACAAACTTGGAGAATTGATTTTTCAAAATTACATTATTTTATTTTGTGTAATGTATATTATATATTATTGAGTGGAGATTGTGTAAAATGATACATTCATTTTCTTCAGACATAAATCAAGTTTAAAGATCAAATGCCCAAAAAGCTGTTTTAGGTGAGGATTGTTCAACAACCCACCCACCCTTTCAGCCTACGAGATTCTTCACATGCCCTCTAATAGCTCCAAAAGTATACTACTACCATGTGTAAGAAGATCTTGTTTTGGCACCATGAACTTACCACTCGTATTCAGCTGGACCCACAAAATTTCTCTCCGGTTCACAACGGTCATCTAATTTCAAGTATTTCTCATAATTAACTCGACGCAGTTTATTTCTCCGGCATTCTTCCATCTATGTGTCCCCGTTCTCCTTCTCTCCTGTACTAAACCTTCAAATTTCAATTAATTGATATAAGCACAATTATTAGTCTTCTTGTTAAATTCTGTTATTAAATAAATTATTATTTTAAAACTAGTAGTAATTATAATTGGTATTATTGTTAACTACTTATAATTTAACAATAAAATAATAATACTTAATGCTATAATAATAATTGTGAGTAACGTGCACAAATTTTTTATTATTTTTTTAAATAAAGAAATATTTTAGCCTCTATCACGTAAAATTCACTTAATTTATTCTTAGAAAGATTACATAATAATGTGAACTAACACAGAGCAAATATTTTTATATAAATTTATGTCATTTTTAGTTATTTATATCATTTCAGTTGTAATCGTTACAATTGCTATTAAACAACAATTTACTTTAAGCAGCATAAGATGATAGCAACCAAATAACATTTCAACTTTTCAAACTCAATTTCAACTACAAATTGAATTTCACCAACATTTAATTTCAGTTTCTTAAATTTTTTACCAAAAGAGTCCTATAACTACATCTCCAGCCTCGTAGTCTCATGTTAACCAAAAGAATTTAACATATTTATATGATTCCATTATTGGCTTACGGAACGAAAAGAATTACAATAACTGTCGTTTATTGGCAAACTTAGTGCGGGTTGATATAGGTCTTGGGCTCTGTTCTTAACAACTTAACGATGGACTCCCCTAAAACCGTAACAAGTGATATCAGCGCAGGTCGATCCGTGGACCTTAAAAAACTACCCGGAATAACCTAGTGTTGGTTGATATGGTCTTGCGCTATGTATCATTTCCAACTAGCTGTTAAGTACGAGCTCTTCTAAGATCCTAACGATTAGGTAGTCCGCTGGCTGCCGATACAAAAACTACCTTTCTACTAAAGTTCTTGTTCATTCAAGAACGCAAAGTTTCCAGAGGAACAATGGGCAGGGCTTGTAACGTGGCAATTCTTGGATCCAATTCCATCCTTATCGCAAGAAAGTAATATACCTATAAATGTCATAACATCCAAAATTTAATCGCCGTACTATATCCATCTCTGTCATCCTAACTGGGGAGATGACGCACAAAGGATATGGACAGACTACAGTAAAACATCTCTCTCATCCTGACTCAGAGAACAAGGGCATACTATAGTAGTAGCATTGCTTCATAGATTGGGATGAAAGCCTCATAATGTTCTAGTTCACTAATATAACAGCAGATCAATTAATTCATGTTAAATTTCACCGATCCAATATCATAACTACTCAATCTGCATATTCAAATGACATATACTCTGGAAAAAGAATTTTTTTCACTATTATGAACAATGTTTTGGCTAAATAGATAAAACTGTAATTTCAGCCCAGGTACAGTTCAAATGACTAAAAACATGCAGAATCCATAAACACGAACTTAACCACTATCTGGTTAGCAAATTTCACTACCATCACCACATTCCCCCTTAACAGGAAGCATCCCCTTAGAATTGACTATGCTCTCTATTTAACAGTCTTCATGCCTATATTCTTGATGTGCTTATCATAACCTTATATTCATGCCAAACAACAACAAACAAACGGGGGAGTGCATGCAGTATTCCCCCAAAAAACTGCCAGAAAGCGATGCCCAAAAGCAAACCCATTAAAACTTATAAAGATAGCAAACCCTATACATGCTTAGTGATAATATTATTCCTCAATAACATAACTGAAATAAACATAAGCATAAAATGAGAACCAGTTTTTTCAATTAATCCAGTACCAGACAACAACGTTACCCACAACAATATGCTCACTCATGAACAATCATACATCCATAAGAAAAAATAAGCAAAAAAATAGAAAAAAAAATGTCAATTACCATATGCTTACTCTATTTCCTAATAGACAAGGATTGGATTGGTAAATCATCTAGTCCGCTGTGGTTGTTTGAAGGGGTAGAGAGCTTTCAACTTCCTTCGACTGCGCGTTTCTTTCAGCAACAACTTTTGACATTCCAAACATCTAAAGCAATCATCCAAAAGTTTAGTCAGCAGGTAGTAAAACAAAGTTAAATGGGACGTTTGATAAATTATATAGGTGCGGAAGTTGAAGATTTGAAACTAACCTTCTGAACGGTCTTCTTAAAGCAAGATTTGTGTTCATCCATAGACGCATGAATGAACTCGTCAATATGATCTTTTACATCCTCCAAGAAAGTTGCTTGTTCAGACTTCTTCTTTCGACATGAAGTGACAGCTGGTGGTGGTGCAGCAGCAGCAGCAGGTGAGGGTTGCTCTTTTTCTGTTGCCATTCTCAGAAAATCCTGAAAAAAATAAATAACCTAAATACAATAAAAGATGATCAATAAGTAACAAACAATTATCAAGACCCTGATTGGATGAAGGCATGTCAATCATTTCTGCCTACAAGTATCCAAGCTTGTGGCACAATGTCATCTGGGAACCAGCTAGCTATTGCACTGGTGCCTGAAGTTCATATTCATTGCACCTTTTCTCTTTCTCACAACGGAACAATCAATAACCAATTTAAGCTATCCCCTTCCAAGATGTAATATCGATTATGCATTTGTAGGATGAATATCATTTGAAAGTCTCCTCAAGAAATCAATACACATCAATTGAATTAAAATCGAATTAGGAACATACCAAACACTTGTTCATGCACACAACTTCAGTGCCCGAGTGCGTAAAAGAATCTCCCTATTGTGAATAATATTGTATCACCAACTAATGCTAAAGTACAAACCTTTACTACCTCAACCAATCTAAACATTAGATAACAAGGAAAGGAGGAAAGCCTGGTCTGTAAAATTTAATCTCAAATTCATTCGAAGACAAAGATATTTAACTTTCTTTCTCTCTTAAAGTACAATACACCCTCTAAGCTCAAACCTTGAGAGTAAAGTTATCCTATTTATGATCTAATTAAACGAACACCACCTAAAAAAAAATGTCAGTACTCTCACAATTTCAGTGTAAACCTGAAAAGAAAACCAAACACTCAGTTCACGAATTAACAAATTGATGGGTTTCTGGCCCCTAAAGAGTTTCAACTAGAAAACACTGAACCCAGACCGTCAGGCGTGCGGCAACTAAGCTGCTATTTAAGAACAAAACTTAAAAAAAAAAAAAAACAGAAAGAGCAACAATAGAACACACATAAGTACAAAGTTTAACACATGAATGTACTGATACAAATAATTGACGGAAGCAAGTATAAACTTTAACTGACATTAGTGTGATTATATAATTCACGAAGCCCTGATTTCTAATTTCAATGTTTGTCAAATAACAACAGAAATTAGAGGCAAATAAACAGAGACGGGTTGAGAATGACAGAGAAATACCGACGGTATATGACGGGCGATGTAAAATTGGAGTCGGAGAGCTTGTATGACTTGCAGAGGAAGCGGGTCTTCTTTTCTGATTTGAGAAAAGAAATAAACTTTCTGACCGACCAAGGGGAAATCTTATTGTTCAAGAAAGTATTCTCATCGGGTGCAATGTAGGGCGGTCCAGTGTCGGTTCGAATTTGGTTAGGACTTAGGACCCAGTTTTGGGCCTTTCGGCCAATCAAGTTTGGATTAGGGTTAAGTCCAACAGATTAAATGGGGAAGTCTCAACTCAGACTCTAAAACCCAAAAGAGGATTGCGCTGAATTGAAGCCGGCTCAGGCATTGGGCCTGTTTCAGGCTTAGGTCAAGCTTGATTTTCGCATGATCCATTTTCTTTTCTTTTTTAAAACTAGGTAACTATGCGTCTTTGCATGCGGTATTTATCACAATTATTTTAATTTAAATTAATTTTTTTATTAAATTATAATATAATTTACTATTTATTTTTTGATGTAATATATTTTTAAAATAAATTTATTTTAATTGGTGTCAAAATAAATGTCGTAAGTTACATATAAAAAACTAATATTTTAAAATTTTAAAATTTTCAAAGTTCAACAAAATTTTATTATAATTTAAAATTTTACATTTTAAAATTTTAATTTAATAAAAATCAAAAGTATCAACAATTTTAAGATAGAGCAAATAATATATAACAATTTTAAGATAGAGCAAATAATATATATAGTACGATAATAAGAATAATTGATAGAGGGAAAAAAGTACAAAAAGACAAAAAAGAGGGCTGAAAACAATAAAATAAAAAATCTACTCACTTATTTTTGAATTTTAATTTTAGTTGTAATTTTATTGAAGTATAATACTGTTTATTATTTGTTTTGATGTAGTATATTTATGAAATTTTAAAATTAAAATTTAAAACAAATTTCAACTGGTGTCAAAATGAATGTTGTAAGTTACATACTTCCTCCGTCCCAAAAAAAATCACTAAAACACATAAAGTCCGCAAATTAAGAAAAATTATTTTTGATAAGAGAAAAAGATTTTGAGTCACAAAAAATTTGAATATCCCCATAAAATTAATTTTATATAACCATAAACCACAAACTTTTATTAATATATGTACCTATATAATTTATTTTTGGACAAAGAAAAGGGTATTCGACCTCATTTTTTTTATGCAGAGAGTATAAAAAACTAATATTTTAAAATTTTGAAAATATATAAGTTTAAAAAATTTCTATTATAATTTTAATTTTAATATTTTAAAAACTTGGTTTAATATAATTCAAAAATATCTATAATTTTGAGATAGAGCAAATAATATATAGTACGATAATAAGAATAATTGGTAGAGGGAAAAAAAGAAGTAAAAAATATCAAAAAAAGAGGGCTAACAGAAATAAAATCTACACACTTATTTCTGAATTTTAATTTTAGTTATAGAATTTCATTGAAGTACTCCCTCCATCCTAAGAAAAATAACTAAAATATATAAAGTACGCAAATTAAGAAAAACTATTTTTGATGAGAAATAAAGATTTTGAGCCACAAAAAATTGAATATCCCCATAAAATTATTCTCCTTTAAACAAACACCGCATATTTTTATTAATATATGTACCTATATCATTTATTATGAAACAAATAAAATGATACCCGGTCTCATTCTTTTTTAGACAAATATAATATAATATAATGTATTATCTATGTTTTGATATAATATATTTGTGAAATTTTAAAATTAAAATTAAAAATAAATTTCAACTAGTGTCAAAATGAGTGTTATAAGTTACTTATAAAAATAAAGTTGTAAATATAACCAAACAGTTCAGGATTGATTTGATACTACTCTGTTAAAAGTTCGTTTCGATCTCGATCCGAAATATAAATGAATAGAATATAAGCACATTTTAAAGTTTGATTAATTACTCATAATTTATCAAATCATTTTTTGTATTAATATTTGATGGTATTCGCTCAAAAACTTCAAACTACTCGGACTCGATTTATATTTGATCTTGATTCGATTGTTAAATGAGACATACACAAAAATTATTTCAAGTTTGATAAATTGTACGAGTATAATCTGAGAACGTCAATATTCGACTCATTAACACCCATATATAAAAAGTTACTATTTTAAAATTTTGAAAATCTAGAATTTTAACAAATTTTTATTATAATTTAAATTTTAACATTTTAAAAACTTAGTTTAATAAAAATAAAAAAATATCTATAATTTTGAGACAGAGCAAATAATATATAGTACGATAATAAGAATAATTGGTATATGAAAAAAAGAAGAAGTAAAAAAGACAAAAAAAGAGGGCTGAAAAAAAATAAAATAAAAAATCTACACACCTATTTTTGAATTTTAATTTTAGTTATAATTTTGTTGAAGTATAATATAATTTATTATCACTTTTTTGATGTAGTATATTTGTGAAATTTTAAAATTAAAATTAAAAATAAATTTCAACTGGTATCAAAATGAATGTTGTAAATTATATATAAAAAAATATTATTTTTAAATTTTGAAAATATAGAAGTTTAACAATTTTTTATTATAATTTAAATTTTAACATTTTAAAAACTTAGTTTAATAGAACTCAAAAACATCTACAATTTTGAAACTTAGCAAATAATATATAGTACGATAATAAGAATAATTGGTTGAGGGAAAAAAAAGAAAATAAGTAAAAAAGACAAAAAAAAAGAGGGTTGAAAAAAATATAAAATCTACACACCTATTTTTGAATTTTAATTTTAGTTATAATTTTATTGAAATATACTATAATTTATTATCTTTGTTTTGTTGTAGTATATTTGTGAAATTTTAAAATTTAAATTTAAAATAAATTTTGACTGGTGTCAAAATGAATGGTGTAAGTTACTTATAAAGAGCTACTATTTTAAAATTTTGAAAATCTAGAAGTTTAACAAATTTTTATTATAATTTAAAATTTAAAATTTTAAAAATTAGTTTAATAGAACTCAAAATATCTTAAATGTTGGGACATAACAAATAATATATATAATACGATAACAAGAATAATTGGTAGAGGGGAAAGAAGTACAAAAAGACCAAAAAAGAGGAATAAAAAAAAAGGAGGGAAAACCAAAAAACAACAAAAAAGGGATGCATCCCTACGACTTGCCATATTCTCTTTTAAAATTTTGAAAATTTAGAAGTTTAACATATTTTTATTATAGTTTAAATTTTAACATTTTAACATTTTAGTTTAATAGAATTCAAAATATCTACAATTTTGAGATAAATCAAATAACACGTATAGTACGATAATAAGAATAATTGGTAGAGAGGAAAAAAAGGTACAAAAAGACACCAAAAAAAAAAGGATTGAAAAGAAAACCAAAAAAGACAAAAAAAAAAAATGATGCATCCCTATAACGTTGCCCTATTCTCGTTTATAAGTAGTTGGTGTCAAAATGAATGTTGTAAGTTATATATAAAAAGTTATTATTTTAAAATTTTGAGAATTTAAAAGTTTAACATATTTTTATTATAATTTAAAATTTAACATTTAAAAACTTAGTTTATTGAAACTCAGAAATATCTATAATTTTTAGGCAGAGTGAAATATATATTCACTATGTCCTAAAAAAAATGAGCTTAGATATCATTTTCATTGTCCCAAAAAGAATAATTCAATATATCAGTTTTAGTTTCTAATTACTTATTTATTCTCAGTTTATGTTACGTTAAAACTTTTTTTTTTCTCTTTATTATTATAAAATATAATTACAATGATAATCTTGTCCAAAAAATACTCTTCTAAAAAATTAGTTTTCATAATTTATATATTTTTTATGTTTTACTCATTTTTTTGGAACGAATGGAGTATACAGTACAATAATAAGAATAGTTGGTAGAGGTGAAAAAAGTATAAAAAGACAAAGACCAAAAAAAGAGGACTAAAAAAAAGAGAGGAAAAACCAGAAAATGACAAAAAAGGAAAGCATCCCCCTATTATCTTTTAAAATTTTGAAAACCTAGATGTTTAACATATTTTTGTTATAATTTAAAATTTTAATATTTTAAAAACTTAGTTTAATAAAGCTAAAAATATATAATTTTTTGAGATGGAACAAATAATATATATAGTATGATAATAAGAGTAGTTTGGTAGAGGGGAAAAAAGTACATAAAGACAAAAAAAAAAATTAAAAAAAAAAACAAGGAAGACAAAAAAGAGATGCATCCCAACACTTTGCTTTATTCTCTTTAATAAGTAGATAGATATGCTACTCCAATTGCTAAGTTCCTAAAATAATTCAATTCAATTCAATTCATTAAAACTAGTAAGTGTTTTTTTTTTTTTTTTTTGTAACATTAAAAGTAGTAAGTCAGTACTCACATTTCTGCATTGCCCTAAGCCACCTTCCTTTTTCTCTTTAAATAATTTATAATAATTAATTATAATTACAATTTAGTTGTAATTTGCAATAATCAATTAGTTGTAAAAGCTTATTCCATTGCAATTCAAATACAATCAAATGTTAGGGTAATCTTAAATTACAACTGCAATATTGTGAAGGGTACTACTACAAGTGATTGAGGTCTTTCCGAAGGTTTGGAAGAAGAAAAAAACGTGAAGAACTAATTTTTTTTTTATGAGAAAAGTTATGTGCACATCCATTGTACATTTATTGTATATAAATTAAAACAATACAAAGCGTATTGTTTGATAGTTTAAATATTTAATTTAAATAATAAAATATTTGTTTTTCTTTTAATTATATTATTTATTATACTATATTTTATTAAATTGGTGTACAATGTGTGTGTAATGAATGTACACATAGTTATATCTTTATTTATTTATTTATTTTTTATTTCTTTGTATGGAGTAAGTAAAAAGGTTAGCATTGCGTAGTGGCAAGGGCTTCCAAAGGGAAAAGCAAGGTATAGGAGAGGAGTAACAAAAGCACGCGGAGTATTGTAAGCAGTCAGTGAGTCCAAAATTTGTTTGTTATACTATTTGTTAAATTATCGGTTTCATCTCATATAAAATTATCACGCAATATTTATATTTTTATTTATTAAAAAAGATTAAAATTAATTT
Source organism: Pittosporum tobira (assembly GCA_032359685.1). NCBI lineage: Eukaryota > Viridiplantae > Streptophyta > Magnoliopsida > Apiales > Pittosporaceae > Pittosporum > Pittosporum tobira. Next base: position 15,796 of record JAUMHB010023319.1, read on the forward strand.
AAATAAATAAAAATGATTTAAATAGCTATACACGTTTAACATAAAATGACACAGAGTAGATCTGAATTAGCACTGAGGCAGGGCCAGGGGACAAGGAGAACATCTCAAGCATAAAATATTGCTGGCAAAATTATTAATTGATCATGGCTCCAACGCGTTCTAATATAAGTATATTTAATTTGACGCAAAGTATATCTGCAAAATGAAAACATGTTAAAAATGGTCGATAATACTTAAATAAATAAATAAATAAATAAATAAATAAATAAACAAACAAACGAGTTTACGCATTGTGTTGAAAATATTGAAGTGCAATTCATTTTAGAGTTTACAAGAAAATCAAGGTTGCACCTCCTCCTTTTTGGTAACAAAGAACAAGTCCAATCATGCACGTCATTCTTCCATGTACATCTGATAATCAGGCAATATCGACTACTGTATTTTTTATGAGATCAGAATCCAATCCTTCCCTTGTCATTCAAGATAAGTCCGAAACTTTCTTCACTTTTAACATAAAGAGTATATGAATATAAAGAAAGGAAGTTTATATCTCAACCAATGCAAAAAAATTTCACTTAGATCCGCATAATTTATTTTTTTTTTAATTTTTAATTTTTTGTCGTTTAAAAGTTAGACAATGCTCTAAAATTTGACATTATCTAAAATTATGCTATCATTTAAATGTTAGAAAATATTCCAACTTTTAAATTAAAATTATATGTCTGGGTCTGGACATTAGATTAATTTATGTTATAGATCATACGGCGATATTTGTTCATACTATATTATTATCCTGTTAATTTAGTTAAAATAGGTCCCAGGCCAGATGTTCTAGATCATAGTTGTCAATTTAACAATATTAAAATCAAAAGCTCCACGTTCAGCAATCATATACTACAAGAAATAATAATGTCTACAGGAGCTCATCTTTGGTCAAACAATGGAGCAGCCAGATTTGAAGCATCAGTATATAACCCAATTATAAACCGGTTCATCATTTTTCAAACCATCTGTAGCCCATTTGAGCATTTTTACTTCATCCACACAGAAAAATGGTCAAAGTATTTGCAGTAGTAAAGCCATTAATCCGTTTCCTAATGAAATTCTATGGCATGACACCCCAGTTGGTTGAAATCGAGCCCGGAACAATAATCAAAATCTGGGTCCCAACTAAATTCACCAAAGAAAAGCCCAAGAAAAAGCCCGCAGTTGTGTTTCTTCAAGGTTTTGCTACCGATGGAATATTCACATGGCTTTCTCAAGTCACAGCTTTCGCCGGAAAGTACTCTGTTTTCGTGCCGGACCTCCTCTTCTTCGGCGGCTCCACCACCGACAAACCGGACCGGTCTCTGGAGTTTCAGGCCGAGTGTTCGGTGAAGGCGTTGAGGAAACTTGGGGTTGAGAGGTGTACTGTTGCTGGGGTTAGTTATGGAGCTACAGTCGGGTTCAAGATGGCGAAGTTGTACCCGGATTTGGTTGACTGTGTGGTGGCTAGTGGGACCGTGGTTGAATTGACGGAGTCAATCTCGCGGTCGTCGTTGGCGGGGATCGGGTATTCGAGTTGGTCGGAGCTTTTGTTGCCGGAGTCGGTGAAGGATCTCAGAGCTTTTCTGGCGGTTGCTAATCATAAACCTCCATCTTTCCCTGATTTTGTTGCCAAGGACTTTCTTAAGGTATGAATGGAGCTTTTTACTTCCATTTTGTTTTCATACTAAAAGTCATTTTTGATAATGGGACTCCCAAATCTAAATATGTATGAGTGGAACTCTTTACTTCCATTTTGTTTTCATACAAACAAGTCGTATGTGATACCTCCGACATCGAAACATGCATAAAGATTTCTTTTATATTTGAGATTACTACTAAAAACATTATAATTTATTCATAAATTTTAATTGATTATGTGGTTAGGTTGATATTATTAGTGTACAAACTCTCACAAATAACACACGACTGAATATGCGTAACATTATCACGTGACGGGGCATTTAAAAGTGAAAATTTGACCATCGAAAGGCACAATCTTCGCAATAAAAGTTCGAAAGGTTACTAAGATAAAACGTGGCAGAGAGACTACCGACAACCCTTTTACTACAATCTCTTTTGCTCTGCCTCATGCCACCAAAAACATGGGGTAAGAGTTAAGAAAGATCATGAGAGGTTATGTAAAATTCTAAATGGTCCAAAAGGTATCTGACTCAAAAAGATAAGATCAACTATGAAAATCCATTATAGGAAGTATAGGCTAACGGCTAATTACCTAGTAATATACTGCTAGATTTTGGAAAAGTAACATTTGAATTGTTAGTATTTTCCTCTTGCCTATATTTGAATTGTAAATTTAGAATTTTAACTATAACGAGGACTTGGCTTATGGCTGCAGGAATTTTTCGTCAACAGAAAGGAGAGAACTGAACTTTTAGAGGCTTGGATAGTCAAAGACAATGAGATTGACCACTGTAACTATACCCAGGTTTGTTATGTTCTTCGATTCCTCTCTATCAGATTGTTTCTGAAAATTCCCTTCATGTGTTAATTACTGATTAGAGTAATTCGACGAATTTCTATGAAAACTAATTCCAAAATGAAATCTTGATATTTTTTAATGTATTCTAAAAATTTCCTCCTAGGTTTAATTTATCACCGTTTAGCCTAGATTGGTTATGCACCTTGGTCCAATTAGTTCCCTCCTATGCCTGATTATGCCCGCTATGGTGATTAGTGATGGTTTTATTTGATTGGAATATTATATTAATTAAATTCCAAATTATGTCAATTTGGTTTTATTAAAACAAACATCTCTTGTGTACATAGATGGTTTGATACGATTAAATATGGTGATTAGTGATTCATCAATATTCACAGACATTTGACATGATACGAATTTTGTGTGTAATTGCACAGAGCATTCACCTGGTGTGGGGAGATGATGACAAGATTTTTAACTCGGAAGTTGCCCATAACATTAAACAGTAAGTTTATATACCTTACCAGCAGATGAACACCTATTTACTTAAACCCTATCCTTCATTTTTGTTAAACCTCCTGAAACTTTTATCAAGAATTTTTGTCAATTATAAATATGAAAATATGCGGAAATTGAAAAAACTCGTGTATTTTTCTTGAAAAACCCTGGATAAATTATTCACTATATATATATATATATATATATATTGCTTTAATTTTTTATACCTAAATTGTTATTGGTTGCAGGCAACTGGGTGGGAACGCTACTCTGGAATTCGTGAAGGAGGCAGGACACCTCGTTCAAATGGATCAAGGAGCTGTGTACAATGATCACCTTAAGAAAATTCTTGTTTCCTTGCAAAAAGATAAGAAACAAGAGTGAGCGCATATTTTCACTTTGGTTGTATTTGTAGCTTTTGTGATATTATTGTATTTTGATTTTGATTTTGATTTTGATTTGTGGTGAATAGACTCACAACTTGGTTCTCAACTTTTTGAATTTGTAATTTCTGTTTGGTTTATTATGTGAAAACAAGGCCTGTAATGAGCATCAAAGTTATTAATTCATGAAGTACCACTTGTATTTTATTTCTCTTAGAGCTTAGATGTGTTCATCTATAAATTATACTAAATACTGTTTTAAAATTAGATATAGACATTATACAAATAATAATTTTTTTATAAAAAAATATTTTATTACAATTTTTATACAAAATAAATGTGTTTTTAAGACAATTTTATATTAGAAATGGTATAAATTTTCATTTGTATTTATAATAAAATAATAAATTAGGAATGTCATTGTATTTTATTGTACTAAAATAAAAACATATCTCTAGTTTACAATGGAGAAAGCATCCGTTCCAAAATTAAAGATATATTTTAAAAAGAAGTTTTTGAAAAATAAGTGTTCAATTACAATTTCTACATAAAATAAAGTTATTTAAAAAATATTTTCTTCAAAATAGAGTAAAATTTAATCCATGTTTATAATAGAATTATAAATTACAAATTAAAATTTATAGTGTTTTATGTTACTAAAATATAAATCTACCTGTAATCTATAATGTACAAAAAAAAAAAGACAAAAAAAAAACTTTCCGTTAAATTAACCTAAACTTTCTTCCATTTTTATTTTCTTAAAAGTAACCAAACTAATTTAAACCTTGTTTGGAACAACTTATTACATTAGATTATATT
>JAUMHB010023330.1:0-23692 GCA_032359685.1 Pittosporum tobira
CGTCACATCGGGTTTTTAACCATATTTTGTAATGGGTTAATTTAAGGGTCCGTTTGGTAATTAATTCTATTTTTAAATTTTTGCTTTTGTTTTTAATTTTCTAGAAATAGTAGCAGAAAATATTGTTTCATAACTATTTTTGTTTTTATACGTGTGGAAGCAAAACTTATTTTGATAGTAAAAAGGTAAAAATACAAAAAATATGTTTCTTCAATTTTAGAAGCACTAGACATAAATTAAGTTATGTCTTCGATTCAAGAGTAAATTAAGTCATGTATTCGATTCAAGAGTAAATTAAGTCATGTATTTGTTTCCCGCTGCCAACAAAAATTATCAATACATTTTCTAAGTACTTCCTCAATGATAAATTCTATCAAAATCCTAGCGGTTTTTTTTTTTTTTTTTAGTATCGGACTTAATAATTTCATTATTAATACTTTTAATATATTGTTGCATATAATTAAAGTAATATATTAAAATTTAGGTAAAAGAAATTTTTTGTCAAACATTATTTTTATTTTTTTTTGTTTTGTATATTTATTGTAGCACATAGTTATCAAATATTGTTGCATAATTTATGATTCTACAAGTGGAAGCAAAGTAAAAGAAAAAACATATAAAATCAAAAATTTTAAGTTGAAACATGAAAGCAAAATCATTTATCAAATGGGCCATTAGATTGTTATTTCAATTAAAATATTATTGTTATTTTATTTTTTATCTTGTAGTGATATTTCAAAATATAATTTTGGCAGGACCATTGTAATTTAATTGAAGATTAGTTGTTAAATAAAGATTAATTCAAGGAGACACTAAATAAATTGATTGAAATACGTACCTTTAAATCGCAAGAGTGGAGCTGTTGGTCAATGTTCACAAATTGAGCACCCAAAATGTGTACTTAATTTTTCAGAAGAACTATGGGGTGCCAAGAGGTACATATTTGATTTAAATTTGAAAAATATTTGTTGAAAAAAATATGTATAAATAGATTATTTAATAATCTATATTATGATTTTTATTTAATGTTTAAAATTCAGGTTTATATCAATTTTCATAAATGAGAGCTTATATTTGTAAAAAAAAAAAAAAAATCTAAAATAAATATTATTTTTTTTGAATTTTAATGAAAGTTCTAAACACTGATCTTTAAATTTCAATTTTACTTATAAGTTAACAAAGATTGTGAATAAATAAATAAATTATATTACATCTCTTTGAAGGTAAAAGCAATGATACTTTTAGATTTCTAAATTGAATTTCTAAAATTGAAAAAGTAAGAGCAAAGCCATTAGTTTGATTTAATTAATCTATTTATGAAGAAAGTAAGTTATTTTTAAAAATAATTACAAATTATAAAAAAATTTAATTCTAAATTTAGCATAATAACTTAAATTTGTAAAATTGATGTTAAAAAGTCTAAAGTAAAAATCTTTTTTCCCAGGGAGTATAGAATAAACATGCATTTTCAAATTTTAAATTTATTTGTAAGTTAGGAAAAAAGAAAAGCAAAACACAAAATAACAAAAGAGAACGTATGAATTGCGTCCTAATCCTTATTCCTTTTCATAATAAGAGATATATATAAACTATATATAAAATACTAGTACATACATGTTTTTGAAAATTTATGAAATTTATATTAAAATTTAAATTTCAAAAAATTAATAAACTAATTTAATATATAAAATTTAAAATAATTTTTAATTTAAAAAAAAATAAAATAAATAGTGTCATAACAATAATAATTTCTGAATAATATTGAAAACATAATTTGAAGCCTAAATCAAAATAATAATAGTAACCATTGAAGAATGATACAAGAGCGAAAAAAAAAATAACAAAACGACAACAACATGGGTCGGACCATGTCCTAAACTCCTTATTCCTTTTTAAAGAAAGGAGTATAGATATAAGAGCAAAATTATTATTATTTTGCAAGAAATTGAATTGGATATAGAATGTGATTTATGGTAGAAATTTTGAATTGAATATAATTTTTACTTATGATAAAAGAATAATTATAAATAGTAATAAATTGATGTGATTTATGACATTGAGGAATTAGCAGAGCAAGTCCGTGCTTCCACTCGAACGTCCAAGTACTTGGAACACCTGAACTCCTTAACGTACACCCGCAGAAGTAGCGAGAGAGATGGTATCTTACTTGAACTTGCTGTATGGTGCGGGAGGTATAGTGGTGGCCGGCGTAGCACTGCTGGTAGCGTTTCAAGAGAAATTAGTGTACGTGCCGGTAGTACCTGGTCTCACCAAGTCTTACCCGATCACACCCGCTCGTCTCCGTCTCCTTTACGAAGATGTGTGGCTCAGATCTTCCGATGGCGTCCGCCTTCATTCCTGGTTCATCAAGCTCTCTCCTGACTGCCGCGGTAATTAGTTGATTAATTGATTGTTTTTATCTGTGGTGTAATCTGTGCTTGAATTGTGCTGGATTTTGATTTACAGGCGAGTTAGGGTATTTGTTGAGAAAAAATTAGATACCATATGCATTTGTAATGAAACCGGCAATTTGAATTATGCCTTTAAGTTGAGGTTTTAAATTAGGGCTTTCTGTTCATAATCTGGCTAATTAATGTTAAATAATGGAGTTGTTTTTAGGTTAGGTTGATGTAGGAATTGTAAAAGAGTCGGAACTAGCTTGAGCAGCTCAACTTGAGCTGTTCATTAGCTATTTGGGGGCTTTTTTTAAAGAAAAATTGGGGGCCTCCTTCTGGTTTAAGGCTCATTTTGCAGTAGCTCTAACAATTTCCCGTAGGACATGGTGTTATTGTAATATTTAGGCTTCAGAAATGCGTGGACTCATTAGATATCAGTCCTTTTTTCTTATTTATAGGAAAGCCTAAAATTTAAATATGAAAATGGTGTTTTGGAAGAAGTAGGAATGCTTATTTAATCATGTAGCATGTAAATCAATTTAAGCTAGTAGGATGTGCGAAAATTGCATTTGAGTAATATGCTAAACTTGAATATTTACTTTTTACTTGGACTACCCAACATGACGATATGGGTGAATATGGAATATCATCTATCTAAATACATATGTAATATGTAGATACATGAATTTTTCAGATTAGGCTGAGCCCTCAAGATTTGGATCTGTTGACCCAGCAGTGGTATGAAGTTATCCCCTAATATATTGTTCAGGGAAGGCATATACCAATTCTTTGATAAATCGTGAAATACTAAGAAAAGAAAAAGTGTTGGGTTAGTTCCACAGACACTTTTAAGAGTACTTCCGATGAACAATTTTAATAATAAAAAACATGAGTTAATATCTTTTAAGGCACTGATGAACGATTGCTGCAGATGGGTTTGTCATTTCGCTATCTAAATATGTTTGGACTTTTTTTGCTTCTATGGTTTGCTTATATTGCATAGATGGAATTTGAATTGACTTCTCACAGCTAAGAATTTAGTGTTGTTGGTTTTGCAGGGCCAACTATATTGTTCTTCCAAGAAAATGCTGGAAGTATCCATTAATTATACTTGTTTGGAGGATTGGCCTTAGTTTCTTTTTCTATTATTACATATTTTGATTCCTAGTGTCTTTTTATCCCTCAAAGGCCATGGATGTTTTTTGGAGCCCTTCACAAATTACTACAGATATTGCCCACCGCCTTGAAATGGTGCGCATAATGTTACAGAGACTGCAATGCAACATTTTTATGCTTTCTTACCGAGGGTATGCATATTTGTCTGCCTTTATATGAAGGTTTTTAGCTGCTTACATAAATTACTAGCTTCTGGAATAGTTTTAATGTATTATATGCTCTTTTTGTTGTAATTGTTCATTATAATGGGCAGCTACGGTGCTAGTGATGGCTTCCCCTCTCAACAAGGAATCACAAAGGATGCTCAGGTTACTACTCTATACCTTTTTATTCATTGTACTTTTCAACCCTGTCACATATATGCTATTAAATCTTACATAGCATGTTTTTTTCCTGTTGGTTAGGCTGCATTGGATCATTTGATGCAGAGGACGGATATTGACACATCTAGTATAGTAGTCTTTGGAAGATCTCTTGGGGGTGCAGTTGGGGCTGTACTGAGTAAAAACAATCCTGATAAGGTGAAGCTCCCTTGTAAATTTCATTATGTTCCTTCTCTTCACATTTTTTTCCCTATAGGGCCTCGGAAATTCTGAAAAGTAAATAGGAATGTGAACTACTTTACTTTCCATATTAAATTTGAAATTGCAACGCCACGGTTTGCTTATCAAGAAAAATTGTAATATCAAGATTAACATATCTTTTGTGAATCCTCTTCGTTAAAACAAATCTATTAGGGGTTTTTTGTAGCTAAATAAAAAATCGTTACTCTTGCAACTCTAGATTCAGTTAGGGGCTTAGGGCTCTAGATGCAGTTAGGGGCTTAGGGCTTCCGCTTGTAATTGTATACGTTTGTTTTTATGGTAGCATTTACAACCGTCTTTACCAACTGGACTCTGACTATCTGTTTGTTAAGTCTGTCGTAGTTGGTCAGTGAACTTTTTCTGCTACTTCTCAGGCTGAATTTAATTTTATCTCAGAAATTACTATATGAGTTTTTTATCTTTTTGATAAGTCACTATGTGATGTGTTTTGTTTTCCTTAAGAGAAAGGAAAGCGGAAAAAGGAAAGTGAAAGGCAATAACAAATCAGAAAAAGGGGGAAAAAAGTTAATGCATTCTGCAAAGTGCCTTTGCTGTGGATTATTATATGTAATACTGTGGAGTATTATATGTAATAGTATGTTCTTAAGTGCTTCTCTCTCGCTATCATCGTATTGGGCAAAGTGTTTGAATTTTCATTTTCTTTGCATCCCGATGAGCAAACCTTAAAACATGTGATTTCTATGTTAAAGTCTGCAGCTTAGACTCTTAGTTGTTTTGGTCTTGCCGAGAAAATTGTCACGTGGCCGTTCTCACATCCCATCATTTAGACAATATTCACAAGTGTGTCAACTATTGCAGGTTCATGCACTTATCCTGGAGAACACTTTTACATCTATCCTGGACATGGCTGGTGTTCTAGTACCATTTTTGAAGTTGTTTATTGGAGGAAGTAGTTCAAAAGGCCCCAGAGTTCTTAATCGTTTTGTTCGTTCTCCTTGGAGTACCGTTGATATTGTTGGCCAGGTGCGTGGGTAAAAACTTCCAAAATGGTAAACCTAAGTGGAATGGCTGATACATTTCTATAATCAATAAATATTTTTTGATTACTTAGGTTGTCTGAATCTTAATAACTACAAGGTTTGATCAGAATCTTCTGTAATTTTGGCAGTGCAAGATTAGCTTATTTATGTGCACATATTATTAATCATAATATCTCAGGTTTGAGAATGAGTGCATCTCCTGTAATCTGTAGGTGCAAGATTAGCGTGTTTAACCTTTATATGCATATCTTATTACAGTGAAAAGGAAAATGTATGTTTGTTCTATAAATAAACTACTCCTTCCCTTCCAAAATAGTGTCCCATTTGTCATTTTTTTTGGTTCCACAAAAAGAGCTCCATTATAATTGATGACAGTACAAAATGACACAATATCTTCAATTTATCACAACAAATACATTATTTTGCTACCACCACAAAACTAAACATTTACTTTAGAATAAATGTGGAATGAAAATATATCCTTAAGTTTGCAATTTTTTTTTAAATGAGACTCATTTTAGGGAACGGACCTCATTCTTGAACTTTTGATGACAGGTCAAACAGCCAATTCTTTTCCTCTCCGGATTAAAAGATGAAATGGTTCCTCCAGCACACATGCTGATGCTGTATGCTAAAGCAGCTGTGCGTAATAGTCAATGTACTTTCGTGGAATTTCCTAATGGCATGCATATGGACACATGGCTCTCAGGCGGTGATCACTATTGGAGAACGATTCAGCAGTTTTTGAAAGAAAAATGTTCTAGAGAAAAAGACAATGAATTCACCTGCAAGGACAATGGTAAGTTATGGAAATCACTATAAGTGTTCTACAAATGCAAGCTTGCATACTCCAACCATACCTTTTAATCTTAGAAAACTGCACACATTAAAACTGACACCAAGGGAAATGTTTAATTGGATTAATTGAATAAAAAACAAAGGAGGACAGTCAAATTAGTTGGAATGCTGAGAGTGGGAAGTTTAATTAACTGCCATCTTCAGCAGCCTTTGGTTCTGACCTACGTCAAACTGTTCCCAATTCTACTTATTCTTTCATCTCCGCCCAATCCAAAACCAAAATCTTACACCCCCCTCCAAACCCCCCCCCCCCCCCCCAGATCACAAGAGGCCAAAACCGATGTTTTTTGAAAAAAAAATTGTAATTGTCAAAATATATCTGACTTTAGTCTGGAACTATAAATTTGTGCCAACATTCTTAATTCCACATGTTAAAAAGTTCTCTCCACTTTAAATCACGTCTCCAAATGTTTAATTGCTTGAGAGCTACTACCTATGTTCCAAAATATAAGATTATTATTGACTTTTGAATGTTGATTTTTAATATTTTGAAATCCAAATTAACATTAATCTATTTAAGTTTTAAAAAAATTGTTTTTGTCAACTAATGCAATAGTATTTTTCAAATAGTTCAGGATTTTAACAATTGTATTTACTATAATAAAATATATTCATGTAATTTTAAATTTAAAGTTGTTAAAAGTCAGCAGTGCTCTAATATGTTGAAAACAGAGTGAGTATTTAGTTCCTTTCATGTACTTGCTCTAGTATAATCTTTGTAGATTTTGCTAGGCATGGGCATCAGTCACACACACTGAATGTAGTTACCTCATTCAAAGTTTCAGATTACGAGGCAAGGTGACTGGCTGAGATTCAGATTGTGGAGCTTAACTCAGTTCTAGTGGCGATGCTCAAAATATTTTTACTACTTGATATTGCAGAGGGTAAAAGGCTCTTTGTAATTGCCAGTTAAAAGCCGCTGGGCCATTCAGGTTAATTCTCCGGAAACCATTATTTAGGTCGGAATTCAGATGATGCAAACGCACTTTGCTATACTGTACACACATGTTGCTCAAGATCATCAAATCATGTGAATTGTCACTACTTATTAGTTTGATATAACTTCTTTGATGTCCTCGTATTTTCATTTAATGTGCTTACACAACGATATCATTATGCGGATATTTGACTTCAAGCAGTATATTCTTCTCTTTCTTTTTTTAAATTTTTTTTTTTTTAAATGTTTGGGTTGTATGATGCTTTGGCAAAAATAGATTGTGTAATTTAGATTATTGAAGGAACAAGATTGATGAGTAAATCTGCTTATGGGATCCCAAAGGGAATGATAAAGAGCTGCAAATGATTGAGAATTTGCTGGAATGAACATTTTTTCGTAGCTTTTGATAACTTTCTGGGGTATTGTTATCTGCCTTCTCCATTTCGTGAATATACTCGATTTTTCATATCAAAATTCCATTATTTTCTTTACTAGTATATTATATAATTAAAATATTTTTATAAGATCCGTAGTTAATACTATTATTTAGCTATGAAATAGAAAATGTATTAGCAAAATGAAGATTATAGTAGACAACAACACTCCTCTTTTTAAACCCCGCGAGGCTAGAAATTTATTTTGGAAATGTTAAACCTTATCAAGTGTTTTCTTTTAATAATCAAAAAATAAAAATTTGTGCCATGAACTTATTTTTCTCTTTTATGATGATTTATTGGATCAACGTGGTAAAATAGATCAAACATTTTAACCCGTGCGGATAAAGAGATGCCTCATTATTTACCCAAAAAAAAAAAAAGAGAGAGAGAGAGAAAGAAAAGAGATGCCTCGTTACCAAGAGAACGATCATTCCTTTTTTGGAATGGCAAATTGGTCTTTTCACATGACACGGGTCGGATACACTGGCAACGTAGTTTCGCCCAAAAGAGGAAAAGCAAAACCCTGTACCTCCTGCTGCTGCCCGCTATTATGTGCCGGGTATTTCATTGCCCGGCCCTTTTCCCAATTCCCTCTCTTATCAAAATATTGTACACGTGTACTGCTGACACAATCAGGCCCCACAGCATCCTCATGCAGTTGTGGCTTTATCAGCCGTTCGATCAAACTCAACCGGCACCAGCCGGTCAGATTAGTAAATCCTCCTGCTCACATTCATCTTCTCTTCGCAACTCACAAGTCACCACGGACGTATAGCATTTACACAAAATTCAATTTTGAAAATTACATTCATGTCCGCAAAGTTTTCTGCAGCTCAGGTTAAGCTAGCTACTCCGGCGATGGAAGCTAACGGACAGTACAACCCTAGAACGGTGGAGGAGGTTTTCCGCGATTTCAAAGGTCGCCGTGCCGGCATGCTCAAAGCCCTCACCACTGGTGTGTGTGTGTGTGTGTGTGTGTGTATATATATATATATATATATATATATATATATATATTATAGGGTAAATTTTTAATATATATATGTATATAATTTTTAATTTTAACTAGTCTGCTATCTGCTGTGCCCACTTTTCTAGTTCGAGTCCTATGGTTTGGCTAATTTGATGGTGACATTTCTATTTGTTATTCAAAGATTAAATTTCTTAAATTTTTCTTACTGTTTTTCGCATGGAGATTTGAGATATTCCAAAAATCTATTTATATGTTATATATTTTTAAATATTTTTGTATATTTCTATGTTTTGTTTTTTAATATATTTGATATATATAAAAAGTAAATATGTAATTATATTTTTGGAATGTCTTAAAATATTTAAACTTTGATAGAGAACTTGCACAGGGAGAATAATAAACTAATTTTTTTTTTCTTTTTTGTAATTATTTGCAGATGCTGCTGAATTTTATCAGCTCTGCGATCCTGGTAAGTTGGGATTCTATTTTTCGCATTTGTCTATCTAGATTGTTGGATATGTAATGTATGTTTTGTTTATTGGATGTGCCTGTATACAGTAGATATCTTGTTATTGTGATTTATGTGTGTATATATATTTCTGTCGGAGTTACTTCTGTTCTATGTCTCGTTTATGTTTCAAAAATCGCTTCCTCGATTTTCTCCATTAGCTTTCGTTAGGTCTAGAAGGATTCGAGAAAGTTATTGAATATATTCGAGAAAAATATGTGCAAGAAGACCACACTTTATTGAATGGTAGTACAATAAGTAAGTAAATGGACTAACCTGCCATTGAGAGGCCTAATTAGCTCCAATAACATGATGTAGATACTTTGTTCAAGTAGTTTCTAGGCTCTTTAAAGCAATTGTAAGGAAGCAGTTTTAACGTTGAGATGTTCTGTCTTATGTGAAACATTATATCTGGGAGATATAAATTAGACTCCCTACTTTTTACAAGTCTATAGAATGTTTGTTTCACGTGCACTTAGTCTCTTGGTTACTGTGTGTTTTATCTTATGTGGCACAGTATTATAATGTGTATTTGAAATCTTTGACCAATAACTTATGTAGAAGGTGTCTATATTGACCAAGTATCTGATTTGGAATTAATTGCCAATGCTGTTTTGTGTTCAATGATGTTGTGCATTATATAGCCTTTCAAGCCTCATGTTTTATGTGTCTTGCCAATAGTGTTATCATTAAGCATTAAATTAATTTACTATGAATCATTCCTAAATTTCTTGCCTTTATCATTTCCTTTCCCTAAGTAGAATTTTGCTGCCGGTTACGGCTACAACACTGACACGTCCGTACAAAAAAAATATTTGAAAATTGGAGAGAGAAGCGGAGGAAGCGGTGACTTGTAGAGTCAGTTGAATTACCTTTGCTTTATTGGAGTCATCTGACCCATTAAAGATCATAATAAGACACATATGTGTTCAGTATTTTTATAATTGTGAATCTGTTTTGTAATTGGCCCCAGATACTAAAAGTAGGAGAGAGGATAAGTTTTGGGATACCAAAATAGTCACATACAAGTAGTACACCATTATAAATTTTATAGATGTGGGGGTGGTCTTTCTCCCTCTCTCTCTCACACACACGCACATATCCTGACTTGTGATGACTTGTTCCCAAGGCTGTTCAAGCTGATTTTGAAATGTATGTTTTTAACTGTTTCTATTGCAATCATAATATTGATCTTTAAAGTAAGCTTATCAGGCTATTGATTTCCTTCAAACAAGTCACCCAATGCTCTCATATTTTTTAGCAATTGATTTTAGCAAATTTCTCTCCCTGCTTCATTTTATTTTGTATATGTTGTTGCGAGTTTGGTTCCCAATTTAACTTAGCAGTGTATTTTGTTTAATTTGTTTACTCAATTGGAAAAGTAAGATCTTAGCTACCTTGGTCCAGTACTGCAAGGTGACCAAGAAGCCGGACTCTTTGAATGATTGAGCTTCGGTTATGTGCTGCAAGGTTGCACGAATTAAATCGATGCATAGCATTAGTTTCCCAAACTAGTTAAGATAGGCGTAAAATGAATCCTACCGTAAGCTTAAGAATAGAGGGAAAGAGGGGAGCATAAAAAAGAAAAAACACAAGAAATTTCCAGATCTATATTAGGTGCCAACAATATCTCTGTCTCCCACTCAAAGGTGTATTTGCATAGAATCACATCATTCTGAATAGCTTCAAGTCATTTAGATATTATGATATTTGAAAGTTGTATGGATTTTGTTGTCTTCATGCTTTAGCACATACATACATGATCGGAAATTATCTGTTATCTCAAAGATGTATCTTTTCCCTTTTCCATACCTTTTGATCAGAATGATTTTTTCCTCTTTCTGTTACGCCTTATTAACTTGTATGAACTTCCAGAGAAGGAAAATCTTTGCCTGTACGGATTTCCTAGTGAGCAGTGGGAAGTTAATTTGCCAGCGGAAGAGGTGCCTCCAGAGCTCCCTGAGCCTGCTTTAGGCATTAACTTTGCCAGAGATGGAATGCAAGAGAAGGATTGGTTGGCTCTCGTCGCGGTCCACAGTGATGCATGGTTACTTTCCGTGGCCTTCTACTTTGGTGCCAGATTCGGATTTGACAAAGATGACAGGTTTATCTTCCTTTTTCCCTTTTAATATACTTTGGAAAGTTGAAATCTTTAAATTCTAAATTTGCAAATGAAAATAGTGTTTCGTGACATGTCATGTTTACTATTACTGGTTTTTGGATTCTTTTCTGCTTGTTTAGCCAAGATTAGTTTATTAATACAATTTAAAATTGGCAATTAAGTGTCATTTAATTGATTTATCGAAAAAGTAATCATTTAATCCATCAATTTTATGGAGTTGATTTAAGATGGATTTGACGTATTAAGATGTGAAATTCATTATATTTTGTGAGCATAAAGTGAGTAAAGGAAAAGGGGATCTTGATGCCTGTGAAACTCCTCCTGTTACTAATTAGGTGTAGGTCGAAATATTTACAGACTTTTTTTGGTCTTGTTGAAGAATAAACTGCATCCATAAGAAATTGAACGGGGTATATTCTTTAGCAATGTATGAAATGATTATACAAAATTAAACCAGACCAGTTGTCTCTCTTTAAGTCTTTATATCGTACTTTGTTGCCAGTGTGTTTCTGTTTCCGTCTTCTTGTCACTAACGTCTTATAAATTGCTTTATACATCTTATGAAGCACAGTTGCGTCGCATCTTGTAGAAGGAAAACTATAAAATGTAGAAAATAATTTTAGTAAAATTTATTAGTAGCTTATAGCTTATTTGAAGTGAATATCAATTATGAATAAAATTGATAAACAGTTAGTTTGTATTTAGGGAATATGAAATCTTCGTGTCATCAATTTCTTGACAAATTTCAAATATATGCATAACGAGTAGTAGTTGAAAGTGGTCTTGATTTTTGAGGCAACATTTGTTAAATTCTGGTGGTATTTGTGATGCAGGAAACGTCTGTTCGGTATGATGAATGATCTTCCAACAATTTTTGAAATTGTAACTGGAGCTGTCAAGAAACAAGTAAAGGAGAAATCAGCAGTCTCAAACCACAGTAGCACCAAAACCAAATCAAATACAAAAGGGGTATATAAAATATTTCTTTGCATCATTATTTTCTTTAATCTGCTATTCATGTCTTTTTAACCATTATCAAGGTTCCTACCTTGCCCATACGGTTGCTGTGTGAATGGTTTTCCTTACTTTTTTTCCTCAACCATGAATAATCATCAGTTTTATTAAATCGAATAATGAATTTCCTTCTGGGAGTGGGAAGGGGAATAATTCTGAAGTACTGATTCCCCACGCCCCTAAAAAAATATTTTTTAACCCCTTGATTGTTTTCTCTTTTGGATGAAAAATCAGCATGGTTTGGAATCCGAAGCAAAATATTCAAAGATGGAAGAAAAGGTTGATGCTGATGAGGATGGATCTGAGGAGGAAGATGAAGACGATGAGAATGGGGACACCTTGTGTGCAGCGTGTGGGGAGAACTATGCTGCAGATGAGTTTTGGATTTGCTGCGACATATGTGAGAGGTGGTTCCATGGAAAGTGTGTGAAAATCACTCCAGCCAGGGCCGAGCACATCAAGCAGTACAAGTGCCCGTCATGCACCAGCAGCAAGAGAATGCGACAACCTTAACATGCTATCTCATTAAGGTTGGTGGTTTCTCGTTTTGTTCGTCTCATGTTGACCTGTTCAACAAAGTCTCTGTATTGTCAGTATGTTGGTCCTGTGGAGTTTGTCTTCTAAACATGGTAGTATTTTTACGACTTTTGAACATGTTTCTAGAACTAGTTCTTAGAGTACGTAGAGGTATTGTTTGCGTAGGAGATCATCCGTTGTTCAAGATCTTGATATGCTAACGATAAATTTATGGATCAGGTTGATTAAATTTGGTCATCTTTAATTGCACCATACACGCAATTTCACTTAGTACACTTTTCATTTTAACGTACTTGTTTGTAATGATCGAGTATGTTGATAAATAATCTATGTATAGAGATCACCTCTAAAATAAATAAATAAATACATAGAAAAGATGACAAGTATTTTTACTGTTGATTATTGATAAAAAAATTTAACAATTAAAATTTCGATGAAAAATGCAAAATTTCGGTCAATGGTGACGAGTAAGAAGTTAGATGAGAGGTTTTGATTTGATATATATTTTGAAGAGTTAAACTACCTTTGTCCTTGGATAAATGTCAGAAGTTTAAAAATATTTTGTTCAAAAAATAATGTTATAACACGTATATCAATAAAATTATGTAATTTATATATATTTTTTATGTAAGTTTATTTAAAATGAGTGGTTTAAATTTTTTCTCTCATTTTTTTTTTTAAATTTATGCTTAATAAATAATTTGAATATTCTTTTTGAGACAGATATAATATATTTTTAGTGTATTGTATGAAATTATGTGGAATGTGATCGTGGTTGGTGGCTTCTTAAATTCCGATGGTCAAGGATGGTCCATGATTTACAGTTTTTAGGTATGGCCCTGTCAAGAAAATATCACAAAACCCAGATGGAGGGTACATTGCATTGGATTATTTTCTTATTTTCCTTTGTATTTTATCTTTGAATGTTGCATTCAGTCTTGCACTTGCAATTAATCACATTAACATCTGCATTTACATTTTCTTCCCTACTTCAGAGGCTAGATTTTGCTATCTGAGTCGTTGGTTAGGCAATGTTTGCCAGATAAATTTACTATTTCCCAGAATTGTGTTAAAAATTAAGGAAATTGTAATTTTTACTTTTTTTTTTATTATTTTCATACATATGATCACATTTTAGACAATATTATTTATTATAATTTGATAGGAGGAGGGATATACTTGTAGAATTGAAGAGAAAATGGCATGTAAATAGTCGTTCCCAAAGTCAAAATCGATCTACTTGACTATGGACATGTGAAATTGTAACAAAATTTCGGAACATCACATCAAAGACTTCGTAATCTCAGAGTCGCATTTTCAGATTAAAAAACTCTCTCAATTCCACAAAATTTTATTTTTTTAATTTTATTAAAAAATTTACTTTCTTGATGAGAGAATAATAAAAATATAAGATGACACATTATTTTTAAATTAATCATCATAATTTAGTAACGCATGGATAAAAATTGGTACTTTCTATATGTTAAGAAAAAATGTAAATATTATTTTTGAAATACTAAAATCAAATTTTAAAATCTTAAGGTTTCAAATTCACAATCTGAAAGATTGGGTTATTCTTGTGCAATTGCGCAGGAATATGGAGAAGACGTCAGAAGGCTTCCGGTCTTTTGATTTTAAGCTAAAGATCAGAAGCTTTGGAGAAGGTACATCTGATCGGGGATTCAAGGGTTCCATGAAATTTCTTTAAGAATTTATCAAAGTTTTGTCAATACAATTTTGAATGTCGTAAGCTATTTAAAATATTGTACTTATTTTTGTTATTTTTGATTAAATAATAAATTACAATTTTAAAATTTAAAATCTTGCGAATTAATTCTTAAAATTAGAAACAATCTCTTTCTTTAAAACGAATGAAGTATTATATGAAAATGTATCTTTAAAGTTCATCAATTTAGAAAATGAGATTTATTTTGTCGAATAAAATAGGACCGTTTCGTAAAGGGAACTGAAAATTGGATATCTGCTTAATATCCGGTATCCAACAGTCCAATTGCAAACTCTACCTAACAGAAATTTGTCGTATGAACCCGACCGATCCCAATTTGAATCCGACAAATCAATTGAACTATGAATAGGGAAATTACATGAGAATCACAACCACAACATGCGTTGTTGTAGTTTGGTCAATAGTCAATTCAGACTCCTCTGAAGACACCCCACCAACCAAGATGGTCTCCATGACATTTTTCATGGCAAATATACAGAAAACTTCCACTAAATTTCCATGCAAAACCCATAATTTTTAAGAATCATTTCCTTTTTCCAAAGTGAAAAAGACTTTGACTTTGACTACCGACCATCAACGCAGCCCATTAACTCCACACACCTTCACTGAGATTCCCTCCCCACACTCCACACTGCCTATAAATAGCCGACTCTCCTTCCATCTTCAGTACCCACAACTCTATTAGCAGAATATATCAGCTTATACTCTTCACCTTAAACTCCATAAGAATGGCCACTGATCCCCATCGTATTGAAGATTTTGCTCCATCTTTTCCTACTCTTCCTAACAGTGGAAAAGACCCAATTTGCTTGTCAACAGATTCTCCCCTTTTAGCCCCAACCCACTGGATCAAAGCTGCCGATGCCCTTCAGAGCAGCCATTTTAGTGAAGTCCAATCCATGATCTCACTGTTTGACAAATATCAGACCATTGACATCCAAGGCACTACCTTAACTGTTGCTCAGGTCACTGCTATAGCTCGTAGAACCGACGTGAAAGTCAACCTAGATGAAGCCATGGCCCGTGATCGTGTGGCTAAAAGTGCCAACTGGGTAGCTGATAATATTTCCCGTGGCAGGGATATCTATGGTGTTACCACTGGTTACGGTGCCACCTCTCACCGGAGAACCACCAAGACGGCTGACCTCCAAACGGAGCTTATTCGGTTTCTAAACGCCGGTGTGATAGGAAAAGAGCATCTTCCGGCGAGTTACTCCAAGGCGGCAATGCTTGTTCGTACAAATACCCTCATGCAAGGTTATTCGGGAATCCGGTGGGAGATTCTTGAAGCCATGGCCAAGCTTATAAACGAGAATCTCATCCCTAAACTACCCTTGAGAGGAACCATCACCGCTTCTGGTGATCTCGTGCCGTTATCGTACATCGCCGGAGTTTTAACCGGACGCCATAACTCAAAGGTGGTGACCCTTGAAGGGAAGGAAGTCTCAGCCATGGAAGCTTTGAAAAGAGCTGGAATATCAGCCCCATTTGAGCTCCAAGCTAAAGAAGGACTAGCGTTGGTAAACGGAACAGCTGTTGGCTCAGCAGTGGCTGCCACTGTTTGTTTTGACGCCAATATATTGGCTCTCCTTTCTGAGGTTCTCTCTGCTTTGTTCTGTGAAGCCATGCTTGGAAAAGCGGAATTCACTGACCCATTGACTCATTTTCTCAAACACCATCCGGGCCAAATTGAATCAGCTTCAATCATGAAACACCTTCTTGATGGAAGTGATTTCATGAAAGAAGCGGAAATTCGCAACGAAAAAGACCCCTTAACCAAGCCTAAGCAAGATCGATACGCATTAAGAACTTCTCCCCAATGGTTGGGCCCACAGATTGAAGTTATCCGCATGGCAACACATTCTGTGGAGAGGGAAATCAATTCAGTTAACGATAATCCGTTGATCGATGTAGCTCGTGATATTGCCCTTCATGGAGGAAACTTCCAAGGAACACCAATAGGAGTATCAATGGATAATCTCCGAATAGCAATTGCAGCTATAGGGAAGCTCATGTTTGCTCAATTCTCTGAGCTTGTTTGTGATTATTACAGTAATGGGTTGCCTTCGAATTTGAGTGGGGGCCCGAATCTGAGCTTGGATTATGGGTTCAAAGGTGCAGAGATAGCGATGGCTGCATATTGCTCTGAGCTTCAATATCTCGCAAATCCAGTCACTACACACGTTCAAAGTGCTGAACAGCATAATCAAGATGTGAATTCCTTGGGGTTAATTTCAGCAAGAAAAAGTGCAGAAGCTATTGAGATTCTTAAGCTCATGTCTGCAACATTCATGGTGGCACTTTGTCAAGCAATTGATCTACGCCACCTTGAAGAAAACATGAGAGAGACTGTAAAAAACGTTGTCCTTAAAGCCGTAAGAAAGACCCTTTATATCGATGAAGATGGATCTTTACTCGAATCACGTTTTTGCGAGAAGCAAATCTTGCAAGTCATTGAGCACCACCCAGTTTTCACCTATATCGATGATCCGACAAATCCTTCTTGTGGTTTTTTGGCTCAACTTCGAGAAATTCTTGTGGAACGGGCACTCAAAGACGTGAATAGTGAGGGAATTAATGAAAATGGAGATGGATATTTAATTTTTGGACGAATACCAGTGTTTATGGAGGAATTGAAGGCAAACTTAGGTGAGGAGGTGGTGAAAGGTAGGGAAAGATTTGAGAATGGGGATTTCAAAATAGAAAATAGGATCAAGAAATGCAGGAGTTATCCTATATATAAGTTTGTGAGGAGTGATGTTGGGACTGAGATTCTAAGTGGTGCAAGGAAGATTAGTCCTGGGGAGGATATTGAGAAAGTATACGAGGCCATTAATGAAGGAAAATTGTGGAGTGTTTTGATGAGTTGCTTGTCACTTGGGGAGATTTCTGATGGATTTTGAGGGTGATTCCAGTCTCTGAAGCCTCTTTGTAGTTGACAGAGTTGGGGAAACTATATTTTTTAGTTGCTAATGGTTTTTCAAGTTTTCCTAAGCTTTGTAAAATATGATTGAATAAGAATTTGATTCCGAAATACTGATCGCATCTTTCGTCTCTTACTGAGATGGAATGTGTGATCCACCCAATGAGTAGCACTTCAATTCACTAAGAAGAGGACTGTTATATATGTGTATATTTATTTGTAGTTACGTCTCAATTCACTTCAATTCAAATCTTTTTCTGAAACCAAAAAGCATTTTGAGGGGATCGTTTTCTGATTTTCAGAATTAAGAGAAAAATATATATATTTAAAAGTTATACAAATTTGCTCCTATATTAACTTTTAGAAGCTATACAAGTCTGCTGCACCATTGGATTCAAAGTAGAATTTTCTGAATATTTTTTGATATATTTTCTTTTAAATACTAAAGTTGCCTTTACCAAATAATATAACCTCATTAATAACACACACACTCACTCCATCCTTAAAAAAATTACCTGCCCTTTATGAATCTATTTTCGGTCTTAAAACACTTCCTACATTCAAATATTCAAGATTACCTTAAAAGATCAAGCATTAAATGTTGGAGACAAGTAATAAAGCTCGGGCAGAAATTAGACAACAAAAAAAGTAGAATTTGTAACACGTATATAGATGAAAAGTATGTACAAGTGAGATATGAAGGACGGACAATTTTGAAGATGAACAGGGAAAGTATGTACTCCATCACATGCACAATACCACTTTTAAGAAGATTAGACCATAGAGGAAACATTCATTAGAAGAAAAAACGGCACTTGTACTCATCTATGTAACAACGTTCATTACAGAGGACGAGACAGGGCCCAGAAACGGGAAAAAAAAAATCACAACGAGCAGTAAAAATAGCAGAACTATGTGTTCTATCTACATAACACTGCACAAATATAATATGAACTGACCTTGTTTAATTTAGATACTAGGAAACTCAGCACCAGCAGAGATCAACAGTATCTCATCTCTTGAACAATTCCATATGAATCATCCTGAGCCAAAATAAGTTGGACTAGTTACTTAAGCCAGTTCCAGAATAACTCGAAATGTTTCATAATCACCATTTGCAGGAAGAAGGTTAATCTGAGAAAGTCTGCTCTACTCAGCGCAACCTGATGGTTTCATTTGGGAGTATAACATTTGGATTACGAATATGACGATTTAGGGCAGCCAAATCCTTCCATCTAGCCCCTGTGCCATGAACGGGAGAAGAGATGCTCCACAAGGTTTCCCCAGACTGGACCTTAGTGGTTGCCGGGGAAGAAGATTAAGCAGCTACCTTTGACTTCATTAGTGGATGTTTATTGCTCTTTCCCATTCCATGTGCAACCAACCAGCGGGACCCAGACTGTTGTTGATTTTTTGAACCCCAAAGTTTCTTTTTACCTGGCTCAGTTTTCAAACCAGCTACATGAACTTCCATGATTTTAAAAGCAGGAATTACTTCCTCTTCATTTAGTTTCTCTTCATTTTCCACCACCTGTGTCTCCTTTTTCGTATGCTCAGACCAGTCTTCATCATCTTCATTGATCTGCCTTATCTCGGAAACCATGCTGTATATTTTAGGTTTTGGTGGGACAAATAATCTCTCGACCTGAATGAGTGCCAGCATTGGGGTACCAACAGGTTCGTAGTTTCGTAATGGATCACGGAGCTGCACCATTAGTGCTACTGTGAAATTGTTCCCCAACAAACCACACTTTTTGGAGCCTTTGCCTCGTTTTCTCCCCCCATTTGCCTTTCCACGAAACTCACCAGGATTAGCCTGATGAGCAGCAAGAATCTTTGAAGTTCGCTCACTGATTTCATCTTCTTCAGTCACACCAGAATCCAGTCTCATCCATTCATCAAGCGTTAGTGATAAACCCATTATACCTCCATCATCATCGCCACTGTTTTTAATGTCCAGCAGTTGCAGTCCACCAGCACCTTCCATATTGACCATCTTCCCCTGAAGGGCCGAGATTTCACCAACAGACTTTGGGCTTATGTTTGATGGTGCATTGTCGTCTGACATGCCTGATTGAATTCTCAGCCCCTCAATTGAGAGGGCTTCAATCTTGTCCATTGCTAAAGGAGCAAGATCTTCCAAGCATACACATTCGGAATTTATTTCATGTCCAATTGAATTTGTTCCACGTATGCTTGATCTGGGACCAGATTGTTTTTCTTTCATTTGTTTTTGCCCACCAGATGTATTTTGCCCAACCTCAGAGTCATGCTGCAGCAATACTTGCCTGTGACGAGAATTAAAACAATAAAAAATCACCATTTTAGAAAGCTTGAGAGAAATATATGTCTATACTCCTTCCGTTCCACAAAAAGAGCTCCATTTTGACTCTCGAAGTCAATTCTTAAAATCCTAATTCTTAAATTTAAAAAATAACATGAATTCATCTAAATTTAGTCAATACAACTGTAAATGAGGTAAACTATATAAAACATCTTACTCATTGAAACATTTCTTGTTTCAAATCCTCTAATGAACCGCATCAATTTCAAAATTTTAGAATTTCAGGAACTGACTCTTAAAATTCGAGAAGGGACTCATTTTGTGGAATGGATGGATTAATATAGAGTGATTTCAACGCCACATAGCAATACATAAAGAGAAATGACAAACCTCTCAGGGGTTTCTAAACCAGGAGGACCAGCCTCCATTGTTATTTGATGGATATTCCTCCCACTTATATCTTCCAATGGCATCAATTTACTTGCCTGCATCGAAAGCTTTTCAATTCCAACTGAAGCCAAACCCTGTAGTATCTCCATTATACCTGAACCCATTTCTGCAGGTACCACGACTGGACTAGAAACCTGCATCACCAAGCTCCCCTCAACTTTCGCATTCCTGAAAAGTTCAGGACTCATAGAGCGTAAAAACCCTCCATTCTTTGTCTGAACAAATGGCCCTAAGCCTTCTCCAAGGGCAGGTAGTGGAACAGGCTGTTCGGTCAGGAGATCAACTGTATTTCCAAACATATCAGAACTCTTAGGTGGGGAACACTGAAAAGCCTCCTCATTCAGGCCCCACTCATGCATTAAAGCTTCCGCCTCCAAGTCTTCCAATTTTGAGGCACTTGTTTTGCTCCTCACTGCTTGAGTTTCTAGCTTAGGCATCTCCCCATTAGCTTGTATCACTAATGAATGATTGAAGTCTTCTGAAACGGCGCCCCAACCAGATTTAGATGGAGTTTCGCAGCCAAATTCCGATAGATCCCCAAAATCAAAGTTAAATAATGAACATCCGTCAGCCAAAGATTCCTTCTCAAATTGTCTCAACAGACACTCTCTTGGGGACTCAGGCTCACTTTCAGAACACAAGCCAAACGGACTATGCTCTATTCCCAGCATGTCTAAGAAATCCTTAGCAACAGATTCAGCAACATCATCCAAACTAAGTGACTTATTTGATTCAAGCTCCGGGTATTTTTCTTGTCCTGAAATATGGCAGACTTCCTCTTCAGAATCTAATAAGTCCAAGACGTTACTCAATGCCAACTCCAGCTCTTTCGTGAGTTCTTCTTTGTTGCTTAAGCCATCTACCTTAGAATTGCAATCATTCATGACAAGGTTATCTCCATGACTTTCAGTTTCCACATCCATGGGTTGGAGCTTGCCGTCCTCATCAATAGTTGGAAGATTCTCCCAGTACCCATCAGCTGCCTTTAATGTATCATCTTCTTGTTTGACCTCTTCCTCTGAGGAAAATTCTGTTCCATGATCTACCTCTTCACTAACTTCACACTGACTATCAACAATGTCCTTAGTAGCATCGTAAGTGTATGTAACTGGTTTGACAGGCTCAAGAGGCTGATCAATCTCAACCTTATCAACTGAAATACTCAGCTTCTCTTCCTCAAATTTCTTATATAGCATATTTATCGAACCAGAGAGTTCTGATCTTGATATTGGCAAAACCTCATGAAGATCCTTTATATCTTCTAATGAAAGAGATGACTCATGGGACATAGCAGGAAGGCTTCCAACTCTTCGTATTGAGCTTCTATCATCACATTGACAACTATTCTGCCTCAAATTCATGACCTGAGGGACATCAGTGTTGGTAGCAGGTCCAATTACCGAATACCCAAAACTGATATTCATACTTGCACCGTTAGCCTTGCCAGATAACCTGAAACTAGTTGTCCACTTTCCCGAGCTCTTTTCCTCTTCTAATTCTTCCAAAGTAAGAGGAAGAAAACGAGTGAGATCAACCCTGTGCTTCCCCAGTTCAATATCAGGATCACCAAACACCGATGCATATAACAAGAAATGCTTTGCTTCATACTTTGCCGATTGGCTAGGACCACTCCTACTACCATAGACCGAACAAGTATGGGTCAACTGTTCTTCAAATTCAGCTATTCCCTCAAACACCCTAGCCGGACGAGTCCTCAACTCTGAATCCCGCCTCTTCCAATGAACACAAAGACTAACATCATCAAAATCCAACGACAACCCTTCAACCGAATGAACTTGGAGAGAAAAACAACACTTAAATTTCTTGTTTCGAACATGGGTCAAAGCCTTCAAGGCCTTCCAACCCCAAAAGGACTTCTTCTCCTTGGGTAAAGAATCTTCATTACTATCTTTTAGCTTCGATTTAAAATTATTACTTCCAGTAGGAGGAATTGAATTCTTTGGTTGTCCTTTATCTAAATATAAAGCTTTACTTATACGTTCAATATCATTCAACAATTTCCCTGTCCCAGAATCCTGTCCCATTTTCTTCCCACCCTCAACTTTTGATAACATCATTTCCTCAAAAACCTACCAATTTTCCTATTTTTGATAATGGCATAAATACCCAAATCATACACAATTACTGGATAATAACTCCATATATATTTATGAATATGACAGAAATTGTTGGTGGGTATTTAAATTTAAATGGTGGGAGCTGAAGCTGAAGTAAAAGATGAGAAATTTACCTCTGTAAGCTGAAAATGAAGGTCTTTTAGGGTTTACCTGGCCTGAATTTCATGGTGAAGAAGAAGGAAGAAACCTTAGATTAATTCACCGGGTCTTATCTTCTGCAATTTGTAGATTTTGCTTACGTTTGGCGTTAATAACGACGTAAGAAAGTGGAGAATAAACGGAATAATCCTTACAATCTTATACACAGAGTTGGAGATGGAGACAGAGAGCAAATAATTTCAAAATCAAGACTTTTTATCGCATGGTTGTTTTGATCCCCTCTCTCCTATGGCGTAACCTTGTCGACTCTCACATTTCAAAGTTCAAACTTTGAAATTATTTAAATTATGGGATGCAGAGTATTTTCAGTGGTGCCCCTTTGTTTTTGGTGATGTCCAGTTGGACCTCGTGTTTGTTTTATACTTTATTTTGGCCCTAGTTTTGTTGACTTTTTTCTATTAGTCTTTTTATATCACTTTTTTTTTTTAAATATTTATAATTGATCCCAATGGAACTTTAACATTTAGTCATCCATAAGCTAATAAAATATAACATTTACATTAAAAATTATTAGAATATTTAATTATACATTTTTATTAAAAAAAAACTTTTTAAAATTTAAATAAATTTTTTTATTATAAGTACCATGTGCGAAATGCATGATATTCTTCTAGTATCATTTAAATTTTCAAATACGTAATCAAACAAATATTAAATCACTACTCCGTCTAAAATACTGTACAATATTGAATCTTGCCCTGTACTTTTATGGTACCATTTGAAATTTGAAATCTCGTGGGTGCACATCTAAATCTAATAATAATAATGAAAAAATAGACGCAAACATGTATTTACATAAATACGTAAGCGCGAGTGTTTTACAATATATATTATTAATAAATTAATAATAAAAATTACCTCCCGCGCCTTCTAAAATAAAATTATTCACGATTACTAGCTACGCTCCATCTTGGCGCACCCCCAAATATTCAAAATTACGCGCCAAGCGAAGTGGGTCTGAGAGATCATGCTTTTTCCTATTTTGAATTTAATTTTTTTGCATTGAAGATTTTTTTTTTATTTTTTTTCTGAGTCTTCTTCTTTCACGTGGCTTTAAAATACAGTATATAGTTACGCATATCTCCTTATAAAATACTTTCCGAGTTTCGACATCGAGAGACTCCCCCTCCTCCGTTCAAAATAAATAAATTCATTCATTCCTCCCTTCTTAAACTATGGTCTCATTTATCATAAGAATATAATAAATTATTTTAAATAAAATAATTTTTTAATTTTATTATGAGAATTTTGTTATGATGTTATTATCATTATGAAAATCATTTTACTTACTCTCTCGCTTGACATGTTTAGAGTTAATTATGAAAATTACTCGTCAATAAAATCTTAATTTAATAATTAAAACTGAGGTTATGAGATTTCTTATTTATTATTGACCCATTATTATTATAAAAACTATTTCACTTACTCTCTCACTCGACATGTTTAGG
>JAUMHB010023341.1:0-25214 GCA_032359685.1 Pittosporum tobira
CAAGGCGACAAATTTTAGAGGCCTACCATAAAATAAAAATTTAAAATTAAAAGCAACTGTATCGAGAGAGATTAATTACAAGTATTTCATCCCAGATAATTCAACATCTAAACTATTTT
Organism: Pittosporum tobira; assembly: GCA_032359685.1. NCBI lineage: Eukaryota > Viridiplantae > Streptophyta > Magnoliopsida > Apiales > Pittosporaceae > Pittosporum > Pittosporum tobira. The sequence continues at coordinate 120 of JAUMHB010023341.1, forward strand.
TAACATGTACGTACATATCAAGACTATCTATCTATCTAGCCAACCAATATCAAAATTTTCATGTTTAGATAAATCCCAAATATACAAGTTGATTAGAAAAAAAAAAAAAAAAAAAATAATCGATCTACAATCCCAAAAACAGAAAAAAAAAAAAAAAAAAGGGGGTATTGTGTAAAAATACAAGTACTGACCCACATCGCAAGCAAAAATTGGATAAATGTACAAGAAACAACTTTAAAATAGTTGGTGACATAATTTATGTGTTGACATGAGATTGAACATTGCGTAGAGTCTAATCCGACTCAAACTCCGAAACAAATCACCACCGGAATATTCCCGTCCACGTGTGGATGGAATACTACTTACTACTACACCTGTTCTAACAAGGTTTCCTTCCACGACGTCGTTTCGGTTACCAACTCTACTCCTTTTCTCACGACATTTTTTTATTGTCTCAAAATTAAATAATTGGGATAATATTTTTAGTGTGTGTAATTATTTTTTATGTCACTGTAAGACTCCCTTTATCTTTACGTGGTCCATCAATGGTTAGCATTGTGAAAAAAATATTCTCCCATGTTTTAGTCTCTTTTTTTTTTTTTTTTTTTTTTTGGGACATGGAGTCATATTTTTTTTTTTATATAAAAAAATATAGATATATAATGTGCTATATCTTGTAATATAATAAACTAGCAAAACAACATTGTTTTATAAGATAGAAAAAATAAAATTGACAAACAATATCGTTTTATTAAAAATATTGATTATACTAGCGACATCACATTTTATCTATCACGTCCTCTTTTATATAAACAAATTTTCTTTCATTATTTTATCTCAAAAGATGTTTTTAAATTAAATTATTTCAGAAATGATGTAAATTATATATATATATATATATATATAATAAATTCAGATTTATCAAATTCAAACGAAAATTTATTTTTAATTTTGAAACCCATAAAAGTGATGACCTTTGTAGTAAATGTTTTTATGTACTCCTTCCATCCTATAATTTTTTGTGGTGTTCGAATTTTCATGCATATAAAAGGATTTGATCTTGATTTTATTTAATTACTCAGTAATTCTTGTACACACTTTTAAATTTCATCAAAAAATTTGAATTTCAAATGTGTAAGCTTTCCAAAGAGAATGAATTTGAATTTGGTTATAAAATGTCAATAATGTAGGGTGATTAAATCACCTGCAAAAAAAACCTCATATTTAATATATTAAATTTAAATTAAAAAAATTAAATTTATATCTTAAATTTAACTTAATAAAAATTTAAAAATAAATTTAAATTATAAACCATACTTTAAAATATTGACAACGCCCTTGCCAACCATGTCCCGAGTTATTGCGACAATTAATCAAACAAGTACAAAGAAACTACCTAAAATGCAGCCATCACAGATAGTGAGCAGTACAACAATTCTTGTCTGTTCTGCTTTCTAGGAATAGACAGCCATAGGGAGAGTACACATCACATATCATGTATAGTAGTAGCATAACAGCTAAAAACAGCATTCTCTGTGTCTCTGTGTGTGTGTGTGTGTGTGTGTGTGTGTGTTTCTCTACAGAAATAGAATTGAGCTTGACCGGCTTCCTTCACCAGATCCCGCCTTAAAAGTCCTACACATTTTGGGACAGAACCCGGATTAAGCTCACTTTCAAAGTAATTAAATACCTCTCTCTCTCTCTCTCTCTCTCTCTCTCTCTCTCTCTCTAATATGTATATGTGTACGTATATATGTATGTATGTATATCTGTTGCTGTATATAAATTAAGCATTTATCTCAATTATGCATCTGTATGCAAACCTGCCATGTGTGTGTTTGTTGCGTGTGTTCCTGCCTGTTTCTCTGCTAAATTCCCGTTTTTTATAAATAGCGAATATTTGAATTCCTTCCTTACTTTTATAATTAAATTGGTGTAAATTGAGCTTCTTTTATTTATTTATTTTTTTTAAATATCGGCAACCGAAATCCCATTAAAAACAATGTACAGACAGTGGAAATCCAAAAGATTTGGGAAGTAGGGGTCACATAGAACTACGTTTCATCATTTAAATAGAGCTTCTTATACACCATATCTCTTAATCTTTCTTTCTTTTTTTTTTTTTTTTGATAATTAAATTGATAATTTATTTGTCTTAACAAAGGGAAATTTGATCAAGGGGAAGAAGTCTATTTTAGGAAAGCAAGCAGTTTGAAAAGATGAAGAATTCAGTATCGGATAGGAGTTTTTATATTGAGACTGACGAGGATGAAGAAAATGGTTACAGTAAAGGCGAGGATGATGAGAATGATGGGGATGCTTCAGATTTTTCAGACAATTCAAATGATGATAATCAGCAGCAGCAGAGGAAATTCAGTTCCTTGAGCACCGCATGGCCTCAAAGTTACAGGTAAATAATAATTTTTGAGTACGATCTTTATTATTTATATCAGTCAGATCTTATGATCAAGTGGCCATGAGTTGGTGATTATTGTGGAATTTGGACCACGCCACCACGGCTATGATGTTTAAGAGTCTGGAATATGAAGTTCTGGGTAATCTAGAATCATGTACTCAAATGTTTGTAATACTTTGGTTATAAAATAAAAAGATTGTTACCTGAATATGCTATTAATTTGGGATTCAAGTTTCGTAAAACGCTTGATGCAATGAGTATTGTCAGGTAGTTTCTTTGAAGTATCCTCTCTGTTTAGAGGTTAATTTCTTAGGAAAAATGTTCTAATTTTGAAATTATAATTTGATCCAGTATTTAATCCCCTGGTCTAGTGCCAAGAAAATGTGATTTAACATAAATGTACAATCTTACATAGCTCTAACCAAATTCTATAGTAGATTAGTAATTATGGTTCACCCAGTGATGGAGTGGATTGTAGATATGTGCTGATCAGAAAATGTCCAAAGTAAGTATCTCTATCAAGCTTACTTGTTCGCTATAGTATTCATACCGTTTAGTTTCATTGATTCCACAATCTTGGTTCACGAATAATCAGACGCCACGTGTGGATAGACGAAGAATTGAATACCAAAAAGATTTTAGCTTCCTTTATTCTTGGGCGTATAATTAATAATGAAATCCTGGTACTGTTAGATTTGTCATATATGTGGATTCATTTAGTATCTAATTCTACTAAGTAATGTCATCCAACTAATGTTTCAGGCAATCGATTGATCTGTACAGTAGTGTGCCGTCTCCGAGCCTCAACTTTCTGGGAACTCCTGTATTATCACGATTTGGGAGCTCATTTCTTTCCTCGTCGCTTACAAGAAGACATACTCCTGAGATACTACCATCTTTGTCGAAACCTCTGATACCAGAAGAGAAACAAACCCAAAGGCCCAGTTCTCAGTTTCCCTCTTCTCCTATCTCGGCAAGGAGACATTCTTTGAAGAAAGTGATTACTGATCAGAAATCCTTCAAGATCTTGCATGAAGTTGTGGTGTCTCGACAGAGCTCATTCAGCCAAGCTGTGGTAAATGGTATGTTTCTGAATGCGATTTAACTACTACTGATTAAAGGTTCATTTTTTAATTATCATTTTTTATTTTTGCCGAGTTTAGGTTCATAAAGTAGCAGCAGTTTCCAGAAATTTTTGACTTCGTTTCCATATTGATGTACCAAAGTCATGCATGAATAGTTAATCAATTCCATTCATAGTTGTTAAGGCAAAGTGAGGAGTGACTGGAGCCTTAGGTGATGCCTTGATAGCTATATTAGATTACGTTCCGATGCTGCTAAAACATTTCCTAGTATTGTTATCAGTTAAATAAACAACGGAGAAAAGGAAGAAATAATATAAATAAGGAGGATCCGAATGGTGATTTCCACTCTGATTTGAGCTAGATTAGAAGTATGGAAGTCCTAGTAGGCTAGTATATATATTGAAATTTTGTAGTCACAGTGTGAAACATTTGAGTCTCCAACCAGTATTAAATAATTGAAGTGTCATCCTGTGGATAATGAGTAATCCTTATTTCAAATCATAAAATACTCGAACAGACAATAAATGATTTCAGTGCTTCCTGAAAGTAAAATTATATATGTTCTCTTGTTCATGCCCTGGTAGTGGATGGGGGCACCAACAAATTTGCGACCATCATTTTAGGTGTAGAACATAGATGGCATGATTCTTATGAGCCCATCACTTTATCAGTGCACTTCTCTATGGTAGTTGCCTTGAAATCCCATGTACTGAATTGACAGAAAGGCCCTTAATGTTAATGGACTCTGCAAGTGAATATCTGTCAGCTCGAGTTCTTTTATGTATAACTAGTTATATCTATTTAAATAGTGACCTTGATTTTCCAACATTATAATTAACAAATTTCATTCTCATTTCCATGTAGTTATGTTATCTTATTAGATTGAAAAGGATGAACCAATCCTAATTCATATAAAAAGTTATCTGCGTTCGTTCCATGTTTCAGGCATAAATGTTCTATGTGGAGTAGGAATCCTTTCTACTCCTTATGCAGTCAAAGAAGGAGGCTGGGCTGGGCTGTCTTTATTGTTTATGTTTGGAGTTTTATCATTCTACACCGGACTCCTCTTGCGTTACTGCTTGGATAGTCAACCTGGTCTTGAGACATACCCAGATATTGGCCAGGCTGCCTTTGGCACGGTGGGACGTATCGCCATCTCTGTAAGTCTTTTAAATAACATTTCCTTATGTTTATTGAGTTCAATGCTTTAGTTTGTACTAGTTACTGATTCTTTAAATGTATACTAATTAAGCATCGCAATCTGTTCTAGATAAATTGTAGGGGAGACTTTTTCAATGTCTTTTCAACTAATCTTAAAACTAATATTTACACTTTATCCATTTCTAATTAGCCCCTCATTCTTAAGCCTACCTATATTTGTACAGAGGTAGATTCGGAAAGCAATCTATATTATAAGTAAAACGGTCTTTCAGTCATCGGAACTAATCATGTAATGTTGCAGTTGCGAGTAAGCATACTTAGCTATTACTCCTCTCCATAAATAAAAACCTCCATTTTGACTTTTTGAAGTCAATTAGCAACACTCTAAAAATCACCAATATTATATTTTATTATTAACATCAAGTGAGTTCATATCAATTTTGAATTTGAAAGTGTAAGATCAGAAAGTCAAAAGAACATTTTTCTTTAAGATCCTTGTCTGTAAAATATTATGAAACTTTGCAGTGCATTGTCTATCTATTCTTATCCACATAATATTCTTGCAACTCGGAGGATTCCACCCTCTATATCCAAACAATATGCATTCCATTATTTGCTAGAAAATATCCAAACCATTGTTAACTTTAGCCATCATAAATTTAAAGAAATTTGGATGGAAAGCAGGTTTGCTGGTTGGAGAAGGAAGATGTGAATGTCTGTACTTTCCTTTTTTGGCATATTAATGTCTTTCTATATAAGATATCTATCAAATAAGGGGGTCATGAGCAATTAAATGTATGGGTTTATGAAAGTGCATGAAGATGGAAGGTAAAAAATGTTTTTCAGAGTAAATTTTCTAGCAAGGAAATGGCGTGTGAGTAGGCCATGCAATTGTCACCATTTAGAAAGCGGTGCAACAATTTTCATACAGAAAAATTATATTTTCATACACTATTTTGTAATTATGTTTATGTTGCTGATTGTTTGTTGGTGTTTGTTCTCTCTGGCTGCAGATAATCTTATACGTGGAGTTATATGTAAGTTAACTGACTTATTGGATCTGTTCTTTTCTCTTCTCAATTTTTTCCTTCTCGATGTTAGGTCTTATCCATATTATTATAGAGTTACATACTATACAAAAAACATTTTCTCTTTATTTAAATTTTAAACATCAATACCATCAACTGTCTAAATGGAAGAAGAATACTATAGAAGTGCTCCTTCTCTGTGCCCAAGTTATGTACGTATAACATTAGCTTCACCATAGAGTGGGATTATACATAATGTTAGCTGGAAAAGGGGTTTAATCTGAATGCTCTGAGTCCTCTAACTGTCCTTGATTTTGATGTAAGATTTCGCCCTCCTGCAATGGCGGAGCCAAGATTTGTATTCAAGGGGACTAAAATGCTGTTTATATTTTGTTAGAAACCAAAGTTTTTATTTTGTTATAGTTTATCGAGTACGAGAAGTAGGTGGGGACAATGATACTCCCTCCATTGATAAAATATAAAATACATTTCTAAGATGACGACTTTTCAGGAACTTATTTTTTGGTATTACCTAAAACTATTATTGTACTCAACTTTGGAACAAAAAAAAATGAAATAGCTATCTCTAATTTTGAATGGAGTAATGTTTTTTGCCTTTGATACTACAGTGAAGTTGTTATGGTTGTAGATCCCTCTCAATTCCATAATGAATTTCGTGGGTCTATATGATTAAAATTTTCTATGTAGGGGCATTTCTTGCCTTAATTGTTTCTTTCTCCAGTCTTCGAATTTCATTTGTTTAAGAAATTATGAGATGAACTCAGTGTTCTCTCCTTGCAGGCTAGTTGCGTTGAATATATAATTTTGGAGGGTGATAATCTATCATCTTTGTTTCCAAACGCATACTTATGTTTGGGTAGTTTGGAATTAAATTCACATCATCTATTTGCATTAATAACCACCATTGCTGTTCTTCCTACTGTTTGGCTTCGAGATCTCACTGTTCTAAGTTATATATCTGGTAAGTACTATAAATTGCTTGAAATTTTCATATGTTCCATTTATTTATTTGAAATCTACTTTTGCATTGGCAAAAATACTAAAATGGTCCCTATACTTTAGGTTTTGTTTCATTTTAGTCCACATACAATTTTTGTTTCAGTGTAGTCCCCGTACAATGGAACCGGACAAAATTTTGGTCCTTTTTTTTTTTTAGATGTGCGTGTGAAAAAATTTGATGTGTCATTCTTTCAAATGAGCACACATTTCAATTTTGAAAAATAGGATCAAAATGATGCCCGATTACGTTGTAGGAAGATTGTATTGAAACAAAAATTGTATGCGGACTAAAATGAAACTTTGTGGACCATTTTATTATTTTTCCTATTTTGCATATGAACTTGTTTGACTAATTGTATATTCCAACATTATCATGATGAGTTCTTACTTTCTGCTTACTTTGATTTCAGCTGGGGGGGTTATTGCATCAATATTGGTGGTGCTATGCTTGATTTGGGTGGGAGTGGTGGATGATGTTGCTTTACAAGCCAGAGGGCCCACACTGAACCTCTCTACGCTTCCTGTGGCCATCGGTTTATATGGGTTCTGTTACTCGGGACATGCTGTCTTTCCAAATATCTATACATCGATGGAAAAGCGGAGCCAATTCCCCTTTGTCCTCTTAACTAGGTGACATGATATTCATTCATCACTTGCTGTCAAACCCTAAAGCGATGTTTTTATGCAATAATATATACTTTAGCACTTTTTATGATGAAGATTACAACTATGGACTAATTTATATTTCTAATCCCATTTGATACCTCACAAGGGGTACATTTACAGGATTATATAGTCGCACTCAAGTGGTCAGTAATAAAAATGAGTCCATGAGACTGTAATTGTAGGAGTAATATTAGGATCAAAAAGTTATTAAATGTTTTAAAAAATATTATCTTGTCGAATCCCAAAAATAATTATTGTAAACAAACATAGTCTGTGGTATTATAGAATTTCCATTTTTTTTTCTTTTTTGATGACTTGAAATCTATTCTACATGCAGTTTTATTATTTGTACATTGATGTATGCTGGAGTTGCTGTGATTGGATACTTGATGTTTGGCGAATCAACACAATCACAATACACTCTTAACATGCCCCGAGAATTGGTTGCCTCCAAACTTGCTGTTTGGACTACGGTAAGACAAATAGACAAATTGATTAATTTGTTAAATAAAAGAATTCTGCAATGTTTTGCCAATATAGAATTTAAGAATGTCTTGTCGCCATTGGACAGTCAGATGTATTTTAGGAATTCCTTGCCTATCTTAGGAACCCTTACAAATTCCTGTGTGTTTTGCCTGAAATGGGTAATCGTCAATCATCCACCATGTTGAACTTGATCTTTCAATAATTCATAATCTCTGCATATCATAATTAGTTTGAACATGTATTTGCAAATTTGTTGTTATATCTTATATCTGTCTATTTTGTTCTTTTGCAGGTGGTTAATCCATTTACCAAATATCCTTTTTCTGAAGTTATTCTTTAGCATTTTAATAGGAAGAAATTTTTTTCTTTTCAAAAACAATGATGTAAACGAAGCAATTTTCCATGGTTTGATCAAATTGTAGGAGTGAAGGAAATGCCGTGGAGAATGAGATTAATTGTACATATCAATTTTAAGTTTTACCATATTACCTCTGTGTTTCAAATCTTTTAACTCTTTTAGATCTTCAATGCATAAAATTGCCACAAAGAAATATATAACTATGTTTTCCTTAATAAGAAGCACGTATGCATTAACCATCTCTCCAGTGGCAATGAGTTTGGAAGAATTGATACCATCAAACAATCTGAAATCTCATATGTATTCAATCCTCATTAGAACGGCATTGGTGATCTCCACTTTACTTGTAGGCCTCAGCATCCCCTTTTTTGGTAAGTTTTCACACTTACACTTTTTTGCGGCCCCCAAAATTTTAATGCTCAATCTAAACGTTTAGCTAGAAGTCGTGTACATAACCTCTGTTACCAAGAAGAGTCTTGTTTACAAAATTTGCAAACTTCAATGATATATTTTTAACCCATGGTTGCCTTTACATATGCCAAACTTGAGGACATCGTAAATGAGACTCTTTTTGTGGGACACATGGAGTATAATTGATTGAGAATATAAGAAGATCAGATGATAAATATTCATTTCACTCGACGAGTACAAACATCCCATTTTGAAACTGGAGAATTCTTTTCCCATTTTACAGGTCTGATGATGGCTTTGATCGGGTCTTTGCTAACAATGCTAGTTGTAAGTTCTTTTCTTTTATCAATAATAATTCGCTGTTCAGGCCTTGGTACATCTATTTGTTTTTGCCTTCTCAACGTACTTATATTTAGTGTTATCTATTTCAGGCCTTGATACTTCCTTGTGCTTGTTTCCTGAGGATCTTGAAGGGAAAAGTTACCCACTTCCAGGTACTGCCAATACTTTAGAGTTGCTAGAGATCAAATATCAGTTGCTAGCTAGTTTAATATATTTGCGGAATTAAAGTTTTTCTGCTGAATTTGCAGCTCATAATTTTTTTTCCTGTACTAACATTTTCTTAATTATCTATTGTTAGGGAATTCTATGTGTATTGATCATCACAGTAGGCATAATCTCAGCAGTTTTCGGAAGCTACTCTGCCATATCCAAGATCATTGAAGAGTTGGCTTAGATATTTTGGTATTTGTCTTATATTAAAAGAAATGTTCTGTTATGAAAACCTTCCGAAGTTCCCATTTTTCTGAGCAATTCATTATGAAGACCTTGCTGTGTTCTTCCAGAATTAATGTGTCAATTTTGAAAATTTCATCTCTCATCTCGCAGATAATTGGGATGTACCAAATTTTGAAACACATTTTTCTATACCTGGTCTATTGATCCTCATGTCATGTCCCAAATTAATCACTCGATAAATGTGAGATATTGGTCGATTTTTATATTGTCTTAAGTGACAAAAGACTACTTAAATAAAAGGATACAAGTTGAAACAATTTAATAGTTTTATTTCAACTCACGATTTTATGGGTTTAAGTGCATCATTTTTTATTTCAGGTGGTCATGTGAGAATTAACTTCAGGGTGCGATTTGAAATATTGAGTAACTTAGGGGATGTAAGACGAATTTACTCTACCAAGTACAGAGATGAGTAAATTTTTATTTTTATTTTTTTATTAGATAAATAAAATCTATCACCTCAAAACCTAACTCCTCCCCAACTTCTACGTGTATATGATTTTAACCCCAAAGTTTAAATATTCATGATCACTCTCTCATAGATTCTAAATTTGCAGTCTTGTTTCTTTTGTTGTAATAAATTATAGCATATATAGATATATCTATGCTAGAATTTATTAATTCAATTGATTTTTATTTTTTTGGGGTTTAACAGAGGAGGACGATGATAGGCTCGAATTCTTTCGTTAGGAGACCATCCTTTGATCGATCAATTACCAACAAAAAATCGACCTGTCTTTTTCTTTCTTTGCTTATATATTAATTAATTGTGTTAAAACAATTAAACTCAGTAATTTCCTTTAGTTAATTTTTATTACATTATTTATTTAGACTGTTATTTTTAACACCGATATTATACTATACAGTATAGACGTATGCTCACGTCACCCTCTAAAAATAATACTTATTTGTTCCAGAGTTAGATGTATTTTAGAAAAATAATTTTTTTTATAAATAAATGTTTGATGAAAATTTTTACATAAAAAAAATATTTTTAAAACATTTTTTTAAAGATATTGTAAAATTTTATGTATATTTATAATTAAAGGATAAATAAAGAATATCATGGAATTTTATGATAGTAAAATAAAAGATTATATCTAATTTTAGAATATATTAAAAAATAATAAATATATATAATTTTAAAATGGAGATCGTTTAAATTAAAAGCACATTTTTCATATAGAATAAAATTATATGAAAATATTTATTTATGGAAACTATTTTTGGAAAGTATCAATGTTTCGTCTAGGCCTAAGGGGTAACTTTTTATCAGGTCCGCAACGACGTCGTGATCATCATCCAGTTAAATGTTCAATCTGACGGGCTCAAAACCCTAAACCCCAAACCCCAAACCCCATAACCATCTTTTCCTCTCTTCCTTTTCAGTTGAGCTCTCTCCGTCCGTCTAAAGAGTGAAACTATGGGGATATTTGAACCATTTAGAGCAATTGGATACATTACAAGCAACGTGCCCTTCTCCGTTCAGAGATTGGGCACCGAGACATTCGTCACCGTCAGTGTCGGCAAATCTTGGCAGATTTACAACGTAATTCTAATCAAACTTACCTCAGTAATTCCTTTTTCTTATTATTCTGAAAATCTTGTAAGTTAGTGACATTTTTGCTCTTCATTTTTTCTGTTTATGCAGTGTGCGAAACTCAATTTGGTGCTTGTTGGTAAGACTTGTTTCATTTTCAGCAATTTTGATAATATATGCTCCCTCGATTACCATATCAGCTTTGGAAGTCAATTCATGAAATTGAAAAATTTATAATTATTTTTACTGTTGAAACAGTTTACAAAAATTACAATGTAAGGAACAGAAAATCAAGTGAACTGACATCATTCTTAGAATTTGTTTAATTTAGGGTCTGGAATTTGTCGTTGTAGTATTTTGCAAGCAGAACATCTCCATAGCCAACAATTTTGTGTAGTGTCTTGAGAAAAATTACAGCTAAGATTCTGAGTTATCTGGACACAGCTGACGCTGGGTGATGCCAGTAGTGTTTAGGTGAATTTTCCTGAAATTCACTCTTACTGGAACAGATGAAGTGGGTTTTTTATGCTTTTGACTTTCTAAGTGGAGCTTATACAGAGAGAGAGAGAGAGAGAGATTTAAAAAATTACAAAAGCTCCTTAAAGAAACAAAATGCTTATGCAAGCTAATAAACTTAAGTTAACAATTATCCATTCAGATATTTTGGGAGAGTCTGTGGTTGTCCTGGTTTCTGGAGAATTTGCTGTTGACTAACTTTCAAGAGTTGTGCATTAGGAAATGTTCGCTTGATGGTTATATCATACTTATTAAGGCGCAAGGCGCACCCTAGGCGCAGGCGCAAAGCGCGCGCTTTATTGAAATGAGGCGCATAATATATAAAATATGTAAATATATTATAATTTAATATAATCTTATAATTTTTTTATCACTCACATGAAAAAACAACTACAAAATAAATTCATCAATTAAATTACCATTAACCAAGGATATATTAAGTCATAAACTAGTACAATAAATCAACGGCTACTTGAACTATTTAAAATAGGTAATAACCAAGTTAAGCTCCAAAAACTTAGTTCAAAGGTTTTATTAATTCTTTTTCTACTGCTCTTGTGCAGGCCTCATTTTCCATCACTCCTTTAATCTTCTTCTTCATTTAAATCAATATCTATCATAATATAAGGTGCTTTTAATAGGCAACAAAGAAAAGAAAAATAAAAGCAGAGAATAGTAGAATACCAGAAGAAGAGATCAAGTGATGTATAGAAGAACATAGTAGAAGTAAATAACAATTAAGGAAAAAAAATTTAAATTTGTATACAAAAATCAATATCTATCATAATACAAGGTATTTTTAATAATTAATAAAGAAAAGAAAAATAAAAGTAAAGAACAATAGAATAACAAAAGAAAAGATTGTACAGAAGAACAGAGGAAAAGTAAATAAGAAAATGATTGCATGAGAAGAAAAACAAGCTTAGGCGATATAAGAGCGTGTCCTTTCGTATGGATCTCCTAACGGCTTTAAAATATCTATATAGTCTTGGGCTGTACATTGAACTTCCTTTTTTTTAATTTAATTTTATTTAATTGGTCACTCTGGGAGAGCTTAGGCGCACCTTGGTTGAGCATGTGCCTTGGGATTAAGTGCTAAAAGCGCGCTCCTTTCATTCTGCACTGTGCCTTTTTGGAGCGAAGTCCAAAACCTGCACTTCGCCTCACTTTGCGCCTAGGCGCGCTTTTGATTACTATGGGTTATATTGTACTTAGCAAAAAAAATAAAAATATTGCACTATATTGTGGGTTGTTTGGATTTATTGGAGCATTTACAGTTGACTAGCTTTCTAGAGTGTTTCAAAAGGAAATATCATGCCTTTCTCTGGCCTTGTGATATTTTTGTTGTTCATTGGTGCATATATTGATGGAGAAGAATGTCAGAATTTTTCTCTCTTCACCTTTCACAGGATATGATTATTTTTTGGCATCCTTTTGTTTAATTGCAGTTGTTTTTATTTTCCCCTTTTGGGTACTTTCATGTGTTTAGCTTGATTTGAGATTGTGCTAATTTTTGAGCTGTTGTCTTGTTATTCATTTATCTTTCGTACCTCTAAGAGAATTTATGGCTCTCTTTTGATGTATTCTTTCTTCAATCCGAATAAATTATTCTTTCACTAAATAAACTACGCCGGCTGTCCACTATTTGGTAGATTGAGTTATTGGATTTAAAATTGATAGTAATTGACTGTTACCTTTGTTTTATGTTCCATTTGAATTGTTTCCTAACTATTATAATGTGAAAACTCTGAATGAAGGTCCTCAACTGCCAAAGAAGATACGGGCTCTGGCTTCTTATCGTGATTACACGTTTGCTGCATATGGGAACGACATTGCTGTTTTTAAGCGGGCTCATCAGGTTTATCCTTATAGGCTTCTTTGTAGACTTAAGAAGAAGGTTTACCTTTTGACGTTAGTTCTATCATGTTATCTGGCATATAAAGGTTCTCAGTGAAGAGGATTGAATGCTTTATAATGTGATTGGAATATATTTCTGAGACTTTTCTTTTTGAAATTTTGTTTAAATAGCATTTAAGAAGGAAAAATCAAGGATAAAGCAAATTGATTCTCTGAGATACATATAATATATTTCTTCTTAATTTGCTTAAAATCTTTATTGACTTCTGTGAAATCTCAGTATCATTGTGTCTGCGTATTCTACTGCATATTAAGTTTTGATTCAGAGATTCTGTTTATCTTAGAGATTAATATGACCATGATAGCATTAGGTAGGTGTTGTGCAATCTGAGAATGATATATATTTATGCTTTGCACAGGTGGCAACATGGAGCAGGCATAGCGTCAAGATCAACTCATTGCTTCTCTTTGGAGAACACATTCTAAGTGTCGATGTTGAAGGCAATATCTTCACATGGGCTTTTAAAGGAATAGATCAGAATCTCGCTCCAATTGGGCACATATTGCTAGAAGGCAAATTTACCCCTACCTGCATAATGCATCCAGACACTTACCTAAACAAGGTATCTCCTGGGTTTTGCTTTTAAGAATTATGCAGTTTTATCAGGACAATTTTTTAAGAATTATGCACTTCCTCGTTTACACCATTCCATTACGGCCCATTTTGTCACATCTTATTTTGTACAGTTGATAGCTTATCTTAAAAAAGTAAGTTGCTTTAAGTGCGTTTGTTTCAGCTTCTTTAAGATAAGCTATAAGTTGAGGACAGCACCTCTGGTGCACATACGAAAAAAGCTGGTTAATAGATTTTTTTAGCTTCTTAATTTAACCTAACAAATTAACTTTAAGATGTTTTAAAGTAAGGTGCAACAAACACAGCCCAAGTTATCTTCTGATATGAGGGTTACATGTTCAGGTACTTTTAGGGAGTCAAGAGGGCTCACTTCAGCTTTGGAACATTAGCACAAAGAAGAAGCTATTTGAGTTCAAGGGCTGGAAATCATCTATATGCTGTTGTGTTTCTTCGCCGGCACTGGATGTTGTCGCGGTGGGCTGTTCTGATGGGAAGGTTCATATTCACAACATTCGTTATGATGAAGAAATAGTTAGTTTTACCCATTCTACTCGAGGTGCCGTGACTGCTTTATCTTTCAGCACTGGTAAGCACATGAAGTTAACTTATAAAAAATAAATAAAATAAAAAGGAAACAAGGAAGTTCATATTTCATAAGTTTAAATGGTTGAAGCTACATATTGTGCTGTTTTCTTAAGTTAGTTACTACTCTTTCTGGTCAATTTTTTTTTTTTGAGTAATACTACCTCCATCCCGATTTAAGTGATCATCTTCACTGGCCTCATAATTTTGGGAAGAAGATTACTAAACAAGATTTGAATTTTTCTTCCTATTTTTTATAGGTAGGTTTGGCCCCAAGAATAGGGAGTGAAACCAGAACTTAAGATTTTTCTAACCATTATATGCGTTAAGTGGCAATAGTCCTGCATATCATAGTCGAACAACTAATGTATCTATGTATGGCGTAGTACAAGGATCAGATTAATTAAAAATGAGCACTAAAATGAACCCTCTCCAAGAGTATAGCTACCATTTTATTATTTTTGCCTAGAATAGTATAACTTGTTCTTTGGGATATCACCAAATGGAAAGATGACTTCTTAACCTTTTTTTTTTTTAATTTTCTTTTGTTTGTGAGGGTGGCAGGTTAACTATATTTTGTTTTTCAGGGAGGTAGTCAAGGGTGAGATTTAGTCAATTGGAAATGATTGGGTTAAGTGTATCTCTGTATAGGACATTCTTATTGTAAGTGACTTGGTTATTGTAATCTGGTGCCATGTTAGGGGTTGATTGTAATGTTATTATGGTCAACATATATTTGTCCATCTCTTTGTATGAAAGTGGATCATATGATGCTTAAATTTATTTTTGTTAAGCTATGTGCACTAATTCTAGTTCTTATGCTGGTTTAGATGGACAGCCCCTTTTAGCATCTGGAGGGTC
The DNA here is from genome assembly GCA_032359685.1 of Pittosporum tobira. Taxonomy (NCBI): domain Eukaryota; kingdom Viridiplantae; phylum Streptophyta; class Magnoliopsida; order Apiales; family Pittosporaceae; genus Pittosporum; species Pittosporum tobira. The sequence continues at coordinate 15,539 of JAUMHB010023341.1, forward strand.
ATCTGGGGTCATAAGTGTATGGAACCTTGAGAAGAGGAGGCTTCAGACCGTCATTAGAGAGGCCCATGATTCCTCAATTACCTCATTGCATTTCTTTGCGAATGAGCCTGTGTTAATGAGTGCATCTGTAGATAACTCCATAAAAGTACGATTACATTTATGGACATAATCCATTTAAAAATAACTTTTTAATGCATTTGGTTCAATCAAAAGTCAATTAGATAGAAATATCATATGACTGTCTTCCTGTATTGATATAATTATGTTGGTGAAGGCCAATATAGCCATTTTTTCTTTCTGACGTCTCCAAACATCCCTGGCATTTAAATATTTGTTTTTTGTTTGTTTTGATGGCTGAAGATGTGGATTTTCAACACGACTGACGGGGATCCTCATCTGCTACGATTTCGAAGTGGGCATAGTGCTCCTCCTCTTTGCATAAGGTATGTCACCAATAATGTTGAACTGTATCCTAGAACCTTTAGTTGCCGGTTTTTCTTCCCCCCCCTCTTCTATTTTTAATTTTTTTTTTTCAGCTTTGAAGTTTAATCTTGCTTCTGTAGGTTCTATGCCAATGGGAGGCACATTCTATCAGCTGGTCAGGATCGTGCATTTCGCCTCTTCTCTGTTGTCCAGGTTTATTGTCTTCAACCATTCTATTACTCCACTTTATACCCCTTCTGTTCTGATTCTTTTGTTTATATCTGTGGTTTTTCTCATTTTTGGTGATCAGGATCAGCAAAGTAGAGAGCTATCTCAACGTCATGTCGCCAAAAGAGCGAAAAAGCTCAAGCTGAAGGTACGAGGGATATCATTTTGCAAAGCATCATAATTTGGTTTTATAGACCTGCCTCTTTCTTGACTTTCTAATATGCCCCTTTTACCCTTTTCGAAAATTCCTATTGGGGACATACTGATATTTTAACTGGGGACACAAACTCCTACTGCTTGTGTCTTGTCTGTTTAATCTTCTCCTGTATGTATACTGGTTCTCCTAAAATATTTGTCTGCATATCTAAATTTACTCTTTTATCCGGAGGATTTGTTTTTTGAGTAGAAAAAGTTGTGTTACTGTCTATTTGAGAAGTTATATTGTTTGTAAAAGGATTTTTCGTTAGGCATGCTGACTGCTTTTCTAATTTTTGGTAACTATGATTTGGTGTAAGCTTATTCACATGCCCATGCTCAGTAGCACTTTTTAATTACATGAACATGGTTTTCAATTATTGCACATTACTTTTGCACATTTTAGTGAAAATTGTGCTATTGTTTAGTATTTGGTTTATATCGATTAATCTCTTAATTGTGTTTTCTACTTATTTTCAGGAAGAAGAGATAAAACTGAAACCTGTTGTTGCATTTGATGTTGGTATAGTCATTCTCTTCAAGCTATTCATGTTGTAGATATCTTGCCTTGAAATTTTGATGGATAGCATTTCACAAGGCTCAATATATTTTTTGTTTTCTTGATATATATGTGTGTGTGTGTGTGTGTGTAAGAGAGAGAGAGAGAGAGAGAGGTTTCATGCCTTGTACTTCTTCCAGTCAGAATAATCTAATATGGTTCTTCGTATTTTCTTAAAAAATCAATTATAGCTGAAATTAGGGAGCGCGACTGGTGCAACGTAGTTACGTGTCATTCGGATACTGCTCAAGCATATGTATGGAGGCTTCAAAACTTTGTACTTGGTGAGCACATACTAACACCAAACCCTGACAGTCAAACACCAGTAAAGGTACTATCTCTATCCCTTTCAGGGCCCAATCCGAGTACTCGGTTTTTTGAACCTGGAGGCTCATCACTTTATTAGTGCCCAATGTTTCTATAAGTCACATCTGAATAGAATTTTATATGTCATGATAGGCCTGTGCGATTAGTGCTTGTGGCAATTTTGCTATTCTGGGAACAGTGGCTGGTTGGATTGAGCGATTCAATCTTCAATCAGGAATAAGGCGAGGCAGCTATGTGGACATGTCAGAAGGAGGAAGCTCTGCCCACAATGGAGAAGTTGTTGGCATAGCCTGTGATTCAACTAATACCCTGATGATAAGTGCAGGATATAATGGGGACATAAAGGTCTATTAATTAAGGACTTGATGTTTATCGAGTTTCACCTTTCAATTAGCTAATATATGTATTATGGTTCTTTTCTGTAGGTTTGGGATTTCAAAGGGCGTGAGCTAAAATCCCGGTGGGAAATAGGTTGCCCTCTTGTAAAGATCATGTACCACCGTTCTAATGGTATAGTCTCTCTCTCTCTTTATATATAGATAGTCTCTCTGTTGTGCTTGTATCTAATCATGTCTGCTATTGCGTTTAAAAAATTCCAGGTCTTTTGGCCACGGTCGCTGATGATTTAGTGATCCGTTTGTTTGATGTCATGGCACTGAGAATGGTTCGTAAATTTGAAGGTCACACAGACCGAGTAACGGACATGTGTTTCAGCGAGGATGGAAAATGGCTTTTGTCATCCAGCATGGATGGCACTCTCCGAATTTGGGACGTCATATTGGCAAGACAAATAGATGCTATACAAGTTGATGTATCTATTACTGCATTGTCTCTCTCGCCCAATATGGATGTATTAGCCACTACTCATGTTGACCAGAACGGGGTCTACCTGTGGTAAGTCTTTAATTTGCTGATGTGTCATGGTCATTATTCAAGTCATTATACTATTAATTACAAATTTAACGGCATGTGAATTTTATCAGGATTAATCAGGTGATGTTTTCTGGAGATTCTAGTAAATATTCCTATGGAAGTGGAAAGGAAATTGTGAACGTTAAGCTGCCATCTGTGTCTGCAACCGAAGACTCTAAAGATATGGACTGTGATAAGCCTTGTGGGAATAACAGCTTGCAGTTTCAGGATATAGCTTGTACCCCACAGTTAGATAAACAAATCCCGGACCTAGTCACACTTTCTCTTTTACCTAAGAGCCAGTGGCAAAGTTTGATCAATTTGGATATTATTAAGGTTCTCTATTTTCTTTTATTTTTAATTTTTAGTTCTATTGAGATTTGTCTATATACTTCCATTTAACATTATGCATCCGTACTTTTCAGGAACGGAACAAGCCCATTGAACCTCCAAAGAAGCCTGAAAAGGCTCCTTTCTTCTTGCCTTCAATTCCATCTTTATCTAGAGATGTAGTGTTCAAAATTAGTGAATCTGGAGATGAAGACAAGGGTTTCCAAGCTGATAAAACCAAAATAAGTGAAAAGAAATATGAGTTTTCGGCATCCCAGTTCTTGCAAGTTCTTCATTCCTCAGCGGAGACAAAAACTTGTAAGTTAAAATTCTATATATTACTTCCTGAAAAATAAATAAATAAATAAATAAATAATTTGCTAAGAAGTGCTTAATTTATTATACATTTTGCAGTTTCGACATTCACTGATTATATCAAGGGTCTTTCTTCTTCAACATTGGATATGGAACTTAGAATGCTTCAGATTATAGATGATGATGATGAGCAAGAGCCTGAAAAGAGGCCAGAGTTGTATTCAGTTGAACTTCTTTTGGATTATTTCATACATGAGATTTCATGCAGAAACAATTTTGAGTTTATACAAGCTGTGATCCGATTGTTTTTGAAGGTACATCTTTTTATTGTTTCCAACTAACGTAAGGCACGCTGAGAAGAGTTATTTATTTTTATATTATTATTATTATTATTAGTAATGAATTCATTTCATTGGCCAGGTTCATGGTGAAACAATTCGACGACAGTCGAGTTTGCAGGACAAGGCAAAAAAGCTTCTCGAAACTCAGTCTGCGGTATGGCAAAGAGTTGATCGGTTGTTTCAGAGTGCTAGATGTATGGTTTCTTTCCTCAGTAATTCTCAGTTTTGAACGAATCGCAGCAGTTTGTTTTTTATTTTGCTCGCTTTTGGATTCTTGAGCACTTTGTTGTACTAATGTTACACTTTATTTTATTTTATTTATAAATTTTAATTTTGATAAGTAAATCTGTGATCTTATTTTAATAAAACAAGCATTGAGAAGCCTTTGTAAAAATATCTGCAAGCTGTAACTTCGTGGGGATATGTGTTGTGGTTTAATCCACCCATTAGGTGACTTGTCTCTTACGAATGTACGTTGACTGCATATTGTTCTAAGAAAGTTTGTATTATGAAAACGCTTTGGTGAGGAAATAAAACTTGCGAAAGAAGCATTTCTATAATATTTCCCGAGTTTTAAAATTAGAGATACCTTCAAAAACTATAATTTTAAAAAATAAATGTTCGATTACAATTTTTTCATAAAAGAAAAATATTTTTAAAACAATTTGTTTTTAGAGATTGTGAAAAATTTCATCTATATTTATAATAAAAATTGATAAATTTAGACCATCATAGTGTTTTATAGTATTAGAATAGAAATGTATTTTAAAATTTAATTAGAAGCATATCTTTTATTTGGAAGGGAGGTTACAAAGGCTTCCTCCATATATTTCAGTTTATAAAGAAATTGATACTCAAAATCCCTATAATAATTTTCATATACCTCCGCTCTGGAAGCCCTGCTAGTAGATTAACCACCATGATTAAAAACTGAGCCAATTTTATATTTGAATGAGAAGTGAATTAGGCCAAGAATCCAAGACCTGTTGGAACCAAAACCCATCCGGAAAGGGTTACGCAGGTTACTGTCCCAAAATAGAAAGCCGAGTCCCACATTGAAAGAATTGGGAAACATAAGGTGGTATATAATAAGCTAAGGTTACTATTTACATTACGACCTTACTTGAACAGGATCTGTTCTATAGGATTGTATCTCTGTGTCCTTGATTTCTAAGGAGACGGGAAGCCGAGTCTGGTTGATGAACAATGACCGCAAAGACCGTAGCGTGAGTAATCGTTGGGTGGGTCCTTATCAGACACTACTACTCCAGCATCAGAGGATCGTTCCCAGCAAGTTCGTTGTGGGGGTTGGCCTTGCGGTTGTCTGACAGACCAACAAAAACCTTTTTCACGCTTCATTTCTTTGAACCATTTTCGGCATTTCCTCGTAATGTTACTTTATATATATACGCACCATCTATTTGAAAATTTTAAAATTAATTTGTTATATTTTTGTTAATATTAAAGTTAATGTTATGAATTATATATAAAATATAATTACGTATAAATTTTAAATTTTTGAAAATTTAACAAAATTCACTCAAAACTATTTAAACCATTAAGTTTGTTACAGTTCTAAAAATCGGTATGTCGGTGGAATGTCATGGCACGGAAAGTTAGCCGAAGGATAGGTGCCGGTCAGAGTTGGTGCACGAATTAGCAAGATCATGGCACGTTTTGAAAACATAAATTAAACACAATCGAAGTTACGGGCCAAACCCAACCTTTTTATTGACACAAGCAACAAAATAGGAAATACATTATTTGTGTTACAATTTTGCCTACCACAAATTGTCTAACAAAAGTCTGCCTCTCTCCATATCTAAATGTTGGAACATATCAGCATATATATACACGAGTAGTGGTTGACATCCCCAATAACTAAGGGAGTTAACTAATTGTCCATGAATTCCTGTAGCCTGATTGTATCTGCTAACAAAATTGCCCACTATGCCTTATTTCCTGCATGTAACTGCTCCAAACTGTCCCAATTGCCATTTAGCCAACCCAGCCTGTCTAAACCGAACTAGGGCTGCACCTGAGCGTCTACATTACCTCAAAATAAGGTCTGCTTGGTTAATGTTGTACCAGTAACCGTGGCCCCTCGAATTCATTTGCTGCTCTTGCCCGCGTGCCAGGTCATTTTTGACCGATGCTCGTTTTAAGCCACCGTCAATTCTTGCTGCATGTTTTCGAGCCACGTCCAATGCCTTGCATTTGGACGGCACTGTGATTAACCCACAATGTCTAACTTATTGGCATGCTTGGTTTATGTTGTGCACAAGCTCCGTTTTCGTTTTGCATGCCAACGACCGTGCCACACAAACGTTGCTCCAACTTTTCTACTCAATTGCCGTCTGATTCCTTCCAAGAGAAATGTGAAAAACACGACTTACGTATAGCGGATTGAACTGAAGGATTTTTATGGGCCATTTGAAGCCTATAATATAATCGTGCTTGGTCGTAATTCGCGTGTCGGCAGCCTTGCTAGGAATTTGCTTGGCATCGTTATCGTCACTTCTTCACATCGGTAACTTTTAGTTAAGGAAGAAGGAGGTCAACGGAGGCCTAGAGAAGGAGGTTCAGCTGGGCCAAACCCGGAGAGCGAGCAAGAAGAGTACACGAGGATGGAAGAAGTTCCAGCGCTTGCCGGGATGGTAGGGAAGAATGAAAAAGCCAGCACGTAGCTGTCAGTAAGAAGAAGGATGTAGCTCCTACTCATTTTGGTAGACAGCGACGGAATTGTTGTAGATATAAGATCACCAAAAGACTAATCAAGGATGAAAGACCAGATAGATGAAGCGCTCGCAGCTACAGCGATAGATAGAACACTCACACGATATTGATCAATGGATCGGGCTTTCGCTTTCAGGGCTAGCTCCAAGATTGGGCACCAAAAGCCAGCTCCCCACTGCTTGGACACTCAACCTGAGGACAATATCTCAAATACACATGTTGATGTTGACCCGTTTTCTTTTCTTTGCTGATTCCTGTCAATTCAATTTGCAATGTTGCACTAAGGTTACTTGCGGATGTATGCATGTGGTCTGGGAACACTTTGGGGATCCGACTATAACTATGAAATTTCACTTCATCAGTCTTTTATCAATTCCTCTTCAGTCACTCCAGTGAGATCATCTTTTACCTCTATGTCGAGGTTTAAATTGAAAGCAAAATATGCCCGACTCATTAGGCGATTTTCCTGTATTTCCTTGGCAATTCCTGCTAGATTATCACTCTTTTTTGTCGGGAGCACTCAAATTCTCCCTGACTCGATCAATAGCTCGGTTTATTGGGTGTGGCTCGTCGGGGAGTGGCCTTTTTCTTCATCTCTTAATTCATGGACGAGGTCGGAAATGGCATCTTCATAAAAGGTTCTTTTATCCCCCTTGGATCCACCTTTATAGGTTGCTGCCCTTCCCCATCCAATTCTTGAAATCTTTCCTCTTGGTTATTTTAAAGAGAAATTCGGAGAGAAATCTAGTGGATTAGAATCCATAAACAGATAGAGGGATAAGGGGAGATCTAAAAATGGTTCGAAATCATGAGTTCCCGAAAAAGGCTTGAAAAGGAGTCTCCACATATAGCCAACAAGAAATGGAAAAAGCACTAAAGAAAGTCGAAAAAGGAGCTTTTTAATCATTATATTTTGTGTTTATTTCCTTCCTTATCAGAGAGGGGCCCCTTGGGGAGCGGGGCTTATTGAAAATGGGAAAAATAGGGCTATAAGTAGGCCGTTTGCGATTGCTATAAGGGCTGCTCGCCTTTATACGGCTTGGCTTCGCTATCGCTTCTATGTAGTGGTCGACCTAAAAAGTAGTATTCCTGCCATACTAGAATGCCTATTCTCTAGTGCTAAAAGCTTTGCCAGAAACAAGCAAGATGAGGTCGCTCCGCTTTGTAAACAAGGCTTGTTCTACTTGACTTACGAGCTCGCGTAGTACTCGCCCCTATCTCTAAAGGGGCTTATGCACTCCACTCACTGTCTAATAGACGAGCGTCCTACCTATCGATTAAGGCGAGCGGGCGAAGCCTTCTATTTAGTTGCTTCCCCCCTTTTCCGTCACCCTACTCTTTCATTTTCGCTTAAGCTTCCCTGGTTTGGGGGATTAATTGATTGGATACCCGAGAACCATAATCTTTCCTACGAACATCTTTTACGATGATAGATAGGGGTCAGGTTTGTTTGGCATCTATGCCCCCTGCCCTCGAAACTGTATGGGATCCTTTTAGCTCGTACCTCCTCCACCATAGTGAGAGCTGGGAGTAACTCCGAAAAGCGAGGCCTACTTAAAAATTCACTTTCAACATCAACAACACCACGAATTAAACTATGGTTGCCTACTGATCTGATCATAGGTGAAATCTAATCCCTTCGCTTCGCGCCAGGCTTGGAAACCGCAAGTCAGGCCCTTCGCCTCTCGGAAGCGAGAAAGCGATAAGCAAGTTGAAAAAGCCCTTTCCCCTTTCTCTAATAACGAATAAGGTAAGCTTCACAGCTCCAACCTCTCCAAGGCAAAACCAGCTGAAGGAAGGGCTTGATAGCCTTACCTTATTCGTTATTAAAAGAAAAGATTTTGATTCTATTTTTTTATAGAAAAAATGAAAATACTAAATTCTTAGAGAAAGGTTTGGAACCCTACTCCCCAACAACTACAAGGGTGCTTGCTTGCTAGCATCAAAGCCCTTCATTATTATTAGTAAGATGGGGCGGAGGGCGCACAACCCCTTCTCTGCTTCTTTCCTGAGCGTTTCACACTAAGCTCTTCGATCCTGCCCTGCGCCTCTCTAGGCTTCGCTATCGCTCATGACTGGTATATGGATCTCTCTATGTAGTGGTCGGCCTTCTAGAAGCTTCGCCAGAAGCGACTAGTCGCTTCCCGAATGCCTCTTGACTTTAGTATGGTCTAGTCTTTCCAATGCCTCATTCTTTGCCGCCCCTTATTAGTCTGGCGCTACTAGGAGAGTAAGCAAGCTAGCTTACTTCGTTATATTCTATACGCACTGGCTCGCCACTAACCACTCGTTCGCCGGCCTTTACTTGATAGGGCTCCGCGTTTCAAGTTCGTTATCCTAACCATATTCTCTGCTCCACCGGGAGCCTGGCCCCTTCTTCTATCTTATCTACTGCCTTGCTCCTCGGCTCCATACTGCTCCAGCTGCTCGCTGTAATAGTTTTCTTTTCGGATGGCTCGCACCCTGGGTGGTGCGGCTGAGCCAGAGTGGGCTCAGCAGTCGGCCTATCTTTCCGGGTGCACGCGTAAAGGCATGATTAGTTCCACAAATCTGCACTGACCATAGTAAACTCTTCCTCGTTGTACCGAAATAGAGGTCTGATTTAAACGCCCAGGTACAACATCACATTTGACACCTGGGGAAGGCACAACCCAACCATGAGGTACATCAGCAGGTGTTACAATAATACCTAGATGAGTTTTGGCTTGTACAATCACTCTATTGTCCACTTCTAATAAACATGATTGACCAAATTCTGGGTCATCTTCTGGAATCATATAACTGTCAAAAGTGAGTGACTGTTCATCGGAACTGTTATAGTCCGAATACTTATAAGGTTGGGTCGACGCCCGCCTCCCCCCAAAATGTACTTGCAAGTTTCCCCGCAAAAAGCTCCCCACGCCTACTATTAGAAAGAACACTATTTCTTTTTAGTTAGGTAGTTCTCCCGTTATTTATTATGAAGACCCGTTATGAAAAATGAGTAAGGGGAATCGAAGGCCGAGGAAAGTTTATTGGCCACAAGGCTTAACACAGAATCTCACCCAGCCCTACCTACCCCTAACATGTGAGACAGGTAGAAGGTATGGGACGACCAGGTCACCACAGAAAGCGAATTCAATCCTATAGTCGTCTTCTTTGTTCGATAAATGCGCAGTGGAAAGGGATGCTAGTCGGCTCGGCGAAGTTGTAAGCCCCAATAAAGAAGATCCAGAGTGATTCCTCGCTTATCTTGTCAGGGGCATTGTTAGATATGTGAACGCTCGAGTATAGATTCCCTATGCTCATGTGAACGGCCGGCCCGTAGATC
>JAUMHB010023352.1:11839-25211 GCA_032359685.1 Pittosporum tobira
GTTAGGGCTAAAGTTGAAAACCTAACTCTAATTTAAGACGATCCCTATCAATAAGAATGTTTTATTCTCGACATTCTGGAACATTTAATATCCATATATGTTATTTCTCTTCTAATCATCACATTCCCGTGTACCAAACATTATATTGCAGTTACCATTATAACTCCATTTAGTATATAAGATACGAAAATATATTGAACTAGATTTATACGTCTAATATATATATATATATATATTAAAAACATCTTAAAACTCACAACACTAAAAAAATTATGACATTTAAATTGAAATGGAGGGGATACAATATCAGATTCAGACTTAACAGTTCACTTCCCCTCTAAAAGAGTAAAGAAATTTCTAAATTATAATGTTCCACTTTCAATTCAAGAAAAATTTAATAAAAAACCCAAAATGAAAAAGAACTACAAAAAGGATGAAGAAATTCATTGCACAAGAACATTCTCTTCAATGGCATTTTGTCCAAACCAGATTCATGAAATTCACTTCTTCTTGCCGCCCTTGGCAGCATCACCAGCTTTAGTCTGAAAATTCAATAATGATGTCAAGTTGAATCAAAGTTTAAATGCACCTTACAGAATGGTGATTAGAATTTAGGAGCTTTTCAGGCTCCTTCTCATGCAATTACCCAGAAATCTGAAAATTGTTGTTTACAGAAAAAACAGTTTTGATTTAATTACTCCAATAAAGCCTACAAAATCTGGTTGTATAACATTTGGGTTCAAGGAATAAATCAGTTTTTCTCTCATACTAAAAGCTAACGTCAGCTCGCTCTTGGCTTTTCTAGAGTATTAAACATCTAGTTCAGATTCTTCTCAAACTCCATTAACTGTTTTTTCAAAATAACAGTCTCTTGTTGCATCAATTTTCCAATGCAAATGGCATGATAATTATGGTCGGAGTAAAATATTTTATTACCTTCTTTACACCGCGAATCTTCTTAGCTCTGTTTTTCCTTTCCTTAAGTTGCTTCCTTGATTTCTCCACCTTGGTGTCCAGGCCATTCTGTAAAGTAAAAATGGAATTAATCAAGTGATAAACAATTTAACAAACTTATCTCCAACTACAAATATTATCAGTGAAGTTTCCCGTGGAAGCACCAAATATGACAACTATAATATTTATATTGAACAATCACAGATTAAATATTAAGGAGCCGATGCCCAGGTAAAGAAAAGCGGTTTATTGTAAAACACAAAACGTCCAAAAATCTAGATTTATATAGTTGGTTATATGACCTGTATAAAGGCTGCCTACCACACTGTTGAGAAAATGCACTAAGTAGGTTAATAAAAAAAAATTAAATAAACTGTTAAATAATCAGGTTGCAGACACAAATGTAATACGAGTAGATTTATGATTAAAACTAGATAGAACAACAGCACGAGAAGAAAGACAAAATGACTAATTTAAAGCAGAAAAAAAAAAATCCTTGACACAGTATATTGAATACCATGCCACTGTATCTGTACTATGCATGACCTCCGATAAAGTCTTCTATGCAAAACAGAAACAATGAGCTGAATTAAAGAAATCAAGAGCAAGTAAAACCACCTAATAGGACATGTGCAATAAAGAAAGAACTAGAAACTCCAAACATATTCAGCACGAATGGTAACACAAAACGGAGAAAGAAAGGAAGGTAATTACCCTAATTAGACGATACTTTGGCTCGTACTTCTTTGCATTCTCCACTGAATCATAGATCAAACCAAAACCAGTAGATTTGCCCCCTCCAAAGTGGGTCCTGAACTTGAAGACAAAGATGGAATTTGGATCTTTCACTTCATACATGGTGGCCAGTTTCTGCTTCAACTCTGCCTTCAATGAAAATAGAAATTGCACAAGACCATATAAATCAACTAGAAAACAAATTCACATAACCAAGGAATAACCCCATGCACTTAAAGGAAATTAAGTAAAGTATTATTATTATTAAATTCAGATTTAAAAAAAAAATGGTTGATCCGCAACTGTGAACACACAGCGGACAATGACCTTGAACTTAAGAACCACGTCCATGCAACAGCCTTATCTCGTGCCTCGCTCACTACCACTAAGCAATGACCTACCACTTGGAAGACGGACCACTAATTGCAATAACAGCATTTTTAATAACCATTAACAAAATAATTGTTACTTATAAGAAAATCAATAAAAATAAAAAACCAAACTCATGTTCAGTTCATACTTATTACTCCCTCTGTTACATAAAAGGTTATACATTTTGACTTATTTTTACTCTCAATTTGTGGATAACTAAGTTTATAATGACAATTCCTTTATTTTTTTATCAATAAAAATTACTTTTAAATGCAGAAATTTTCAAAACAAAAATGGGTTACCATTAATTTTAATTTTAGGATTTAGTAGAGTGAAATTAAAATGCCAAAATGAGTCTCTTTTTGGACCAACGGGAGTATATTCCTATACTTTAGGATTTGAATCTACCGTGGTACGTATAACAATATATATATATATATATATATATATATATATATAGTTAATAGAATAGAGAAATTACCTTGGGAACATTAGCCTTTCCGGGATGTAGAACATCAACGACCTGTACATCATCAAAACGACAAGAAAATGAAAAATCATATATCATCTACATATGAAAAATCGAACCCAAACCTAGATGGACTAAATGATTATATAAGACTACTCACAAACTGCTTCCTAGATAGAAGCCGATTCGTCATGAACTTCCTCGTACGGATCGTAAATACTTTGTCGGCCATTGTTATCCTACAAAATGACCTCAACGTTAGAACACACAGAACTACATACAATATATATATATATATATATATAGTGAGAGAAAGAGGGAGGAAGAAATAAATGAAGGTTACTCGGATTTGTTCTCTGCTTCTGCGGCGCTGCTGTAATTTCTCCGAGGTTGCTACTGCTGTTTTCAGTGCTGATCCCGGGATACGTAATAAGCAGGGATGACTCAATTTGTAGGGTTTAGGATTTCTAAAGTACGGGCTAGGGCACGGCCTTCTACTCAGATGGAACACCTATTTATTTGGGCCGACGAAGAAATGAGTACTCCTAGCCCAACTTAATACTTTTATTGTATCGAAAGCTTGGAATATCAGCTCTATTCCAAGCGGTTGGCTTAAAAGAAGTCCAGTTCACATACAAGCTGATACCTATTTAAATTTAACATAAATAAAATAGTAAAATTCAGGAAATCATCCAAAATATATAGGCATTATCTCTTAATTACATAAATTTTAAAATAATACATACGATCACTCAAAATATTTAAAAAATAAAATATTATTGTTATTTTTTTGACCATTCCGTTAAGTGAAATTTTAAATAACACTTATGTCCCTTCATTAAAATGCACAAATTTAACACATTTCACCCTCTCAATCTCACTCCTCTCTCACCAAACCCATTGCGGGGAGAGATGAAGAAGTGACTGCACTATTGTTTCAGAATTGCATAATGAATGGTTTGAAGCGATTCAGTTGACAACCGCAATGACTTGTGGACGAGGGATTGGTGAATTTGGGTAGAGAGAAGAGAGGGAAGTGGAGGCGTAAGATAGCATTATGAACCGCCATTGAAAGGATCTGTTTGGATTCTCCCTCTGTAAATCAAAGCCCCAACACCACTGCGCAAATCAATTCAGATACCATGATGGAATTAAAAGGATTGACTTTCCCCATTTGAGATTTGTTTTAAAGCTAAAGTCCTGATCTTTATTCAAAGATTTTGATATTTATTGAGAATCTAGCACGTTATTTTTTGAAATTGTAACATTTCTTTAATCAATTTTTTTGTGGAACCATTAAATTTTTTTAGGTCTATCCCAATTTTTTGTATTACATCTCAATTTAAATTAATTTATTTAATAATGTGTCATTTAAAATTAATTCTTTTAATAATATATCTTTTGACATTAATTTATTTATTTAATGTTAATTTTTCTAACTACTAAAAACTTGAAAATGTACACAACTTCAATAAAGAGAATGTGCATAATTAATATTTTAAAAGCATTAGAATTATTTTATATATAAAATATTTTACTTTAGACTCTAAAAGAAAATGTGCTTAATTAATATTTTAAGGGCATTAAAATTATTTTATGTATAAAATATTTCAGACTCTCTCCGCACGTGTTTCACGAATATTAGTAATGCACAGTTAAAATTAACAAAAAAAATTAACAATCCCACTTAATTTCAATATTTTAAATGATCATCTGTATTATATGTATTATTTTATATTTTAGGTGATTAAGTGACAATACATGTATACTTAAGGTAATTTTTTGAATTTTACTCCTAATAAAAATGAGACACATAAGAAAGGCCTTGCTGGGCCTCAACTTGCCCGATTCATAGGCACACTGACATAACAAAATTAACCGAAACAGAGAAACATTAAAAACGTATCCAGCAAAAGATATAATTTTACAAGAAAAAACTACAGTTTCCATAAAATGTGAATAAAGGGATGGGTAAAAAGTAATCCCTTCAGTAAGCTTTGGTTTTTTCATTTTTTATTTTGATTACTACTAAGCTTCATTGATTTCTATGTAGACGGCAAATCAGTCAAGGATACTACATATCTCTAAACCTGGAGATTAACATGGTGTTCACAAAAGATGGCCCCACAAGTTCATAGGGGTATAATCCCTCAAGCTCTCCCGTGCCAATTGATATGCTTGACTTAACGCCTTCCACATTCGGCTAAATGTGGATCTCCTCACTGAATCAAGGGCAAAACAGCACATTTAAGCAAAACATAGGGATATACAATAATGCAAATATTAAGCTCATCAAGTGTGCTGCATAAAATATGAGACAAGCAATCAAAAGGTCCAGGTCATCACAATAAAATATATGATAATCCACCGCTCCACAAAAAGAGTCTCATTTGTAAGTACTTTTGTCCCACAAAAAGTCTTTCTTATGATACATGATATGATAAAATTACCCCATCCTAAAGTTTACATTAGACAATTACATTATGATGTCATTACCACTAAACTGAATATTCATTATTTTAAGAGAATAAACATGGAATAAAAAATAATACTAAAGTTCGTAATTTTTAAAATCAGACTCTTTTGTGAAACAGAGACTCTTTTGTGAGAGAGAACAAGAAAGGAGGATGATATAGTATTATGTGTCCCACGCTACCTCCATTTATTATCAGAATATTATTTTTTAGTAGTTACAGTAGTTATTCGAATCCTAAATTTAAAGCACAATTCAATCTCACAAATGTCAAAGCCAAACAATCAAACAAAATCTCACACTTCTCCATGTGTACGTGTGAGACAGAGAGAGTAAAAACTCACATTATACTAAGGAGTTCCCCTCAGACAGACAGAAAGTCGACCTCATCTGAGCTTTCCTCGTAAATTACAAAACTTGTATCCCTGTTATCCTCATTGCCACTTCCAAGGTCACTATTATAGCTACTCTCAGAAGTACTCATTAGAAATGATCCATCTGAAGTATGACTGCTTAGCTGAGATGTCAAATCTACATCACTGCTGACTATTCGTTCAACTTCGAATAAACTGCAGCAGTACAAAGAAAGAACAAAAGGTGGTTGTAGATAGACTACTTTAATAACTTTTCTGACAAGTTAGACTAATCAATCTCAAGTTCTCAACATTCATAGAAGAAAGGTCCCAACCTTTCTTCAAGAGGAAATTCGGCCAGCATACATAAACCAGGCCTTTCTTCACATAATTGCTTTAAAGAATTGAAACTGCAACATACAATAAATAATTTTAAGAAATCCAAAACATAATACTCCCCCATTTCAAAATTTAAAAACATTATTGACTTATAATAAATTGACATAACATTCTTAAATGACATGAATTTATTTGATTGCAGTCAATACAATTATGAATATCTTGACCTATTAAAAAAAATAAAAATACTCCACTAGTTACAAAAAACAATTTTTGAAAACTAAACAGATTCAAGTTGATATGAATTTTAAAATGTTCAAAGTTGACATTTCAAAAGTCCATAACGCTCTTATCTATTGGGACATATGTAATATGAAGCAGAATGGAAGAACTACCTTGGGCTGTAGTTCCTACTGTACCAATCATCATCAGATGCTAGACCTTCTCGGTTGGATATGTCCTGTTTGAAGCCCATGGTGTTGTTCATTAAGAGTAATCATAATTAAGGGACATACAAAGAAGAATACTAACATCCACTATCTAACGAGGTTTGGGCAAAAGAGTAATATAAACGTATTTCGGGAAACAAGAAGAAATAGTTCTACTCACAAGATGTCTAAGGAACTTAAAATCTCCTGCAAGAACTGCAGATAAAAACCGTTCAACTTCCCCCTGCACAGGAAAACATTTAGAGACAATAACAGACACACACACACACACACACAGAGAGGGATAGGAAGCATACTTTTTTCAGATGCATACAGTCCCGTAAAATCAAAACCTCCAGAAGGTTCCCCCCAGTACCCCCACTAAGCTTCCTAGAAGATGAAAGATAACAGGCATCATATCATAGAACCACCAAAAGATAACTAATTTGCATGTTGAAAGGAAAACAAGTTGTTATTTGATGCAATGTCGAAGAAGATCATCTGTAGAAACAAACTTACTTTAAAAAGGCACCAGTGATGGAGTAGGATGTCGAAAAGTCGAGATATTTCAGCTTACGAAACCCCTGCAATGTTATACATATATATAACACTGAATCAAAGATGTGTCTGTAAAACAGCAAAAGCATTTAAAGGAGCTAGCTTTTTTTGACCTCTATTGTGGGAACACCAAGAGCATATGCATATATGGAACAGGAGCAATACGGGTGCATCTTAAACAAGTTATTCATCATTCATAAACACTGCTTATGTTTCCTACCAAATTGCCGTTGTGAAAACCTTTTTATTTTTATTTTTTAATGGAAACTCGTCTTTACTAGAGACTTCTAATCAACTAATATGAGACCTGGAGGATCAAAATACTGGGTCGATATATAAAATCTCATATACATCATTCAAATAGGTGCAGCAAGTGTATAACATAAGAGGTACTTCTGGAAAGAGTAAATAATCATCAAATTCTGTCACTCTCCACTACATCTTTTAATCCTCAAATTGCTTATGCATTTTTAAACTTTACATTGTTCTAGTTACAATTCAAAAGCAAGAAGTTTAAGAATGTCATCTACCACGAAGGGCTGGTCTTGATGTTTCTGCATTTATAATTACTGCATCAAGAGTTACCTATGTCTGGGCTGAGAAAAGAGAAAAACTCAAGAGATAGAATGTGAAGAGAGCATTCTTTTGTTTAATGATGTCCGAAAGAGATTGTGTACATTCAAAGTTTTGCCCAATTTGAAAAGCAACATACTTTACCCTTTCAATTTTTTTCGCTGCACAAGTGTTTATTCTTACAGTTATGTAGAACGCAAAACAGTTGGCAAACAATGTTTTAGGTGCCAGTCTTATTAAAAATAAACAAAAGTAAAAACAATAACAGTAACCAAACAAGCCCTTAGAAATTTATAACTGCAGAATATAAATCCTGGCTGCAACAATTGGTAGGACCACCTCCAAAAAATTTAAATTGAACAGAATCTACCTTAACGAGTGCTAGAACTTTGTAGTCCTGCAGCTTGAATCCCCTAAGTGCTAAAGAGGTTAAGTGGGGACAATTGTGCACTAAATCACTGCAGGTTGGGGACAGCTTCAAACTGTCATCTCTACCTACATAAGAGACATTAAATGTAAGCAATTGCTTCTTCTTCTTCCATTTTTTTTCTTTTTTGATAGAATAAGCAACAGTTTCTTTGACCTTGAAAAAACAGAAAAATCATGTCTGAAGAGAATTACCTGTTTTTGAAGATTCAAAAAAGAGGCGCTCTATCAAATGGCAATGTTTGCTTACTGACTCCAAAGTTTGCCTCAATTCAACATGCCTACCAAATGAAAATTTGTTCCAGGTAAAAATACAACAGTTCAAAGATGACAAGAACACAAGATGCAGAAGTATGTCATATGCTCTCAAGAACAGAAGTGAATCACTTCATGGTAACTTGACAATGTCATAGGAAAAGCACTATGTTTTACTAGCAAACATAGTGCTAGTAATGGGACTTACAGGCCAACAATCTCTAGATCAAGGAGAGATGGGCAGGCTGATAATGCTGCCGAAAGCGCCACGTTATCCATCCTTTCAATATTATAAAGGTGCAACCGTCTCAAATGAGCCCTTAAAATTAAAAGAAAATGAGAAATCTTAAACCATATAAAAAGGAAAAGCAAATTAATCACAAAAAACATATTTTTGCCTTGGTCAAAAACTTGAAAAATACCCAGGAGCACCACTGTGCATATTCAAAGAACTTAAGCAGGACCGTGAAAGAATAGATGATTCCTTTCCTTGTCTAGATCTCTTTTCATTCCATGAGAAACCTGATACATCTGTGGAGTTCCTCATACTATAAACTAATGGCTGAGAAGAACCATGTGATGCAGTTGGGCCAGGCACTAGACCAAGCTTAATAGATCTGATAATCAAGGAAATTTGTCAAATCAAAATAATTACATATTCTATAGAGAGCCACAGAAACAGACATCAGTAGAAAATGTTCAATAAGTAAAGCCTAAGGTTATACCAATTATAGACTCACAAGGTCGACCATGACTAAATCCAAATGAAGCAGAAAAGGAAAATATGGTAAAACAACAAAAACTATAAGCATATATACAAATAACGAAGTCCTACCGAAGTGCTTTTCCAGCTCGTTGAATCATGTTAGATACTACCAGATTATTGATTTTTGGAACTACTGTCATCAAGTCAATACTGGAATAGCACACTGGATCCAAGGCACACTTGCGAAAAAAGGAACATGCTGCTGCGGCATAGCACACACTTTGCGTGTCAAGCATAGAAAAAATCTGTAAACCAGCATTACAATGAAGACGTTAGAATGCGAGACTTCAAGCACCAGAAAAAGGAAAAGAAAACCTCAGTCCTAAAACAAGTGTCCATTTCTCCATGGTTTGCATGCTTCAAAAAGCATTCCATTTTCCAAAAATTGAGATGCTCTTCTTAACGACAAAGCTAGTACCGTGAACATTGTTATTTAAACTGAGTTAGGCCGTTAGACCGAAACTTGAGATTTGATCTTTAAAATTTTTATTCTTAGGTTTTTGGGAGCAGGCCTTAATATGTGTATATAGATCCAACTTGTACTAATTTTGATCAAAATAGTAAACAAAAAGACACAACTATAAAAACAAGGCGTAATGCAACAAGATAGTTGAATAAGCGCAATATAATTGGGAATTTGCGAAATGCGAAGTCAAATATAAAAAATGAACGATGAATGTGACTGATAGATTCAGAGATAAACATTTAAAATTCACATCGCAATACACATTAGATGAGATAAACCTCCAGCAATTAACAAAAATCAAAAATTACATTTCACATTAACATGAAGATCATGTAAATGAGACTACAACAGGATGAAATAGATAAAATCCATAGAAATGATGGAAGAGTATAATTACTTTGATGGTAATATCAGGAGGGAGGGGCCAGACGACGGCGTTCTGGAAAGAGGCGCGCTTACGAGCGGATCGCTTCCCTGCTTCGAGGATCACGGAGCCTAAACGGAGAGCACGGTGGATCATATCCTGCTGATCGGAATCAGAAGGGAGAGATTCAATCAAGCGGTCAAACGACATGTCGAGAGCAGGAGAAGGTGAATCTGAGAGAGATAAGAAAGATTCCAGTAGAGCGTCCATTTCGATGGGATCGCGGTGGCGTTTGGGAGTTGAATTAGAGATTTTGGAGGGTATTGTGGGATCGGAGCATGGGCGTTTGGCCATGGTATCGAATTCATGATCCATTTCGAGTGGAGAAGAGAGAGGGAGTAGGGACAGAGGTGGTCATCGAGTGCCACGTCGGTGTTGAGATTTGTGTACGTGTTTGTCAAGTGAGGAGGAGAGGGGAAAATGTAAATCAGTGGCCTGCTGTGATTGCGTCACTCACAGAGGAGTGAAGTGAAGTGGAAGTCGTCGTCTTTTACCACTCCGTTAAATGGACTTCTTGTAGTAAACGTAGGTCAAGTACACCTATTATTTTAATTTTTTTTTTTTTTTTTTTCTGTTGTAACTCTGGAAACGTTCGCCCTTTGCAACTCTTAAGTGGGCCCATTACGACTTAAGAAACAAAATGATACTTATTATCAGATTCCTACTTTAATAACTTCATATTAAAAAAAAATAATAAAAAATTAATTTAAATATAATAATAATCTGTCATTATACCTGTAGAAAAATCTCCGACTCGAATAACATATAACACTTTTTTTTTTTTTTTTGAGTAATTGTCTTTAAACTATTATAATTTTATTTTCATTGAAAAATTAAAGAATGAATTGGATTTGAGAGCAGAAGTTTGAATCAACAAGCGCATAAAATTTGTTGAGGACGTCACGTTTTAAATACTCTACACCAGTATGTACAATCATCGAGAAGTGCATGCAGAGGCAATGGTACTCACTTTCACAATGTTTTACCCCCTAATTATACTATAGCTTTTTTAGAAAAATAATACAAATACTTATTATAACAATTGTTTAGTCCGTAATAATGATCGTGTAATAATTAAATGTTGATATGTCATTAATAATTTAAAAGAAAAAAAAAATCTATTTATGGAGCATAAATAATTTAAGGTGCAGAATGTTGCAAGTATTGATCGGTGGTTTCAACTTTCAAGTATGATCCAGGAGTTATCTCACGAAGTTTCAGTTGGATCCACAATCTATCTTCTTCTCTCCGATATCCTCTCCTTTCAATTCTCTCCAATACCCACTTAGATTATTGACACATGAATATTTTTATTTTAATAGTTCATATTTATTCTAATATATTAACCTCTAATTACATAAGTTAACATAAAGTTAAATCAAATATTTTTCAAATCTCTCATTCCATATAATATTGTTCATTCTCCGCGGAAAATCTCTCATTCCATATATATCTTTCTTTATGCCCTTTTTTTTTTTTTTTTTTTTTCATTTTCAATTACCACTAACAACAATAATATTTCTCTAATTTTTTTTTTCCTTAAAATCATTCAAATCTATTCACTAATTTGGTATGATTCGAAAAAGAAAAAAAAAAATCACTTAAAATACAACACTAAGTTCATACCTGACAATCCGAAGAAGAATCCCAAACAGTAACTTAGTGATTTCGGAGAAAAAGGAAAGCCAGAAACGATTAATTTATGAGGAAGCAATTCAATTACTTAAGTGGGTTTTAAGTCCTTAAACAAACACAAAGCTCATGCACGCTTCTCTTGAGTACACGAGCATGGAAAAGTCACTTAAATTAAATAAGTAGTTTTGCAAATTGAACATTCGATGGTGTTTTCCATTGGATCAGTTTGGCTTTTTGAATATTTGATAATGTTTGAGCGCCTAATAAATTTTCGTAGAGAATGAACGATATATATAGAATGAGAGATTTGAAAAATATTTGATTTAATCTTATTGTAAACTATGTGGTTAGAGGTTTATATGTTAGAATAAATATGAACCATTAAAATAAAAATATCCACGTGTCAATAATCTAGGTGAGTATTTACACTATGTTTGTGAGTTTTTTTGGTAAATAATCATTAAGATTTTGAACTTAAAAAAGAAAATGACAGGAAATAAATATTTCTCAATTTTGTTTGTTAGTTTACTGAAGAAAATATACTAACTATCTCATCTTACGTTTAAGAGTTGGTAAGGAAAACAAAGATAAATGTATTAAAGTATATTGTTATTATTGTACTCTTATATATTTTTTCAAAAATAAAAATTATAAAAAGTAATTATCCAAATATTTCATTTATTATATCAAATTGAATTTCATAGTACCCCATATTTTAAAAATCAAATTTAAGTCAAGAGATATTAGTATTTACAATAACATATTATCAATAATAAAAATAAAAGAAGTAATATTATGAAAATTATTTAATACATTATAATTATTTTTAATTTAGTTATTATTTTTATAGATAAGACTTAAAAAACTTTCAATTAAAATGTATAATTTATGGGTATGTATCGTTCAAATAGTACATATAAGTAAGCTAACATATACCGTTGTTTAAATAAAAGTGATTAATTTAAAAAAAAAATAAGAAACTCAAAGAAAGTTTTTAGTTATATATAGTGTTCGTGTAGTACAGCTTATTTGAAAACATATTATATATTATTTAATAATCAGATTATTGAATAAATAGGTATTTCTGTTTGGTACAATTTATTTTAAAATAAATTATTGTTAAAATAAATTAAATAAAATTATGACAAATTAAATTGATTACCAAAATTGTCCTTAATGTTATAAATTGACAACTATTCAATAACTGGTCAACTCAACCGTTGAGCCTCCGAGCTTCTCATTGTGCACCACCAGCCATTTTTGATCGCTATCTCCGGCGAGATGTTGTTGCCGGCCATGACAATCGCCATCTGCACCCTTAAGCCGACCATGACTACTGCCATCTGCACCCTTAAGCCGGCCAAGGAAGCCATTACCGAGAGAAATGTCACCTTCCTTTATTCTCCGTCGCCGGCCAACAAAGCTCCCCCTCCTGTACTCCCACTCCTTAATCCTCTACAAATATTCGTAATTAGTCTTCTGGTTATCTGCAGAATTTATTCAACCCATAAATCATCGATTTTGATCAAAAATTAAGGCTACAAAACCTCAATTACAGTCGGGATTCAAACCCAACCTTCTTGAGCTTCAACCCGAATTAAAAGCTACAATTTTGCTCATTTCTTGATCAATTGATGATTTGATTTTGTTACCCAAAGTCCAAAACGAATTTTTATAAATTTTAATTGATTTTTAATGTTGTTTTCCGCTTATTATGGCGACCGACGAGAGAGATGGTCGACAAAAGAGTGGTGGTGGCCTGGTATGCTGGGGGATTGGTCAACGGTAATAATCGAGATCAACAGAGGGTAAATTAGTAATTTTAGCAAAAAAATCTCCCCAATAGTGAAAATAAGCTTTTTCTTCTGATTTTTGGCTGCATAATATGCTTGTACAATCACTTTGGTGATTATTTAAAAAAGTTGTACCAAACAAATGAACAAGTGATTATAGTTTTTAAAAAGCTACAAGTGGATGCAATAAGTTGAACCAAGCAAGAGTCTAGAAATTATTTGATTTTTTTGAAAATTTGACACTCGCTCTAGTATAAATTGAAAAAAAAATTAAATTTTATTTAATAGATTTACTTTGTAGTTTAGCTCTATTATTTATTTATTTATTTTGAAGAATAAGATGTTTTTGTTGT
>JAUMHB010023363.1:0-12891 GCA_032359685.1 Pittosporum tobira
TATATATATTAATAACCTAGTTCATACCTAACCTTTCTTCCACTCTTCGTATATGTATATGTATATGTGTGAATATGTATATAAGGAAGTTACATGGAAGAAAAGGCTTGAATAAGCAGTATCATGGATTCGTGATCATGAACGCAGAGAGAAAGTCCTAGTACACACACACATATATACAGAGATAGATAGATAGATAGATTCTCTATAGATATAGAGAGAGAAAGCGAGGTTCAAATAATATATATGCTCTAATGCAGCAGGAAAATTAGCTGATATTGCTAATTCTGACTATATGGACTCCGTCTTCGTACTTGGTGACCGTGCCGCTTTTCTGCAAAATGTATCCCGCTCTTTTGGCTGCAGTTTCATTTGCCTCTGGTCTTACTTGCCTCAGCCATATAAGTAAAGTTCTAATCTTTCTATTTATATCTCTTGTTCTCACTCTAAATATATGTACAATACTTATGTATATATTGGATCTCTCCAGCTGTTTAAGCTTCCTGGATGGAGTCTACAATGAAGAAAACATTAAAGAATCTATGGCTAGCTCATCATCTGGAACTACTCTTGCTCGGAGGCTTTTTGATGAGTATCGCAAATCAGTATTTATAGTTGAAAATGGGTATGAATCATGTCATAATTACATATATATTTACATATATGTGTGTGTGTGTGTGTGTGTAATTATTCTACATATAGATAAACTGTATGGTTCAATGTATATGTAATCATTTCTTTTTCTCTACTTTCTAATTAGTCGAGCTCCGGGACACGCTTTCAAGAATAGTCTTCCATACATCAAGTTCAATGAACTAGAACTTCAAACACTAGCATCCATCGAAACACAGCTGCAATTCTATAAGGTAATTAATTAATTATATTAATACATTATATTTTCTTGATCATTTTCGACATTGAATTGAGTACTGTTTAATTCTGTGTTTTTCATGAAACTAAATACATTTGATGAGTAATTGATCATTAATTCTTATATATACATGCAGGAAGCTCGGATCAAGGTCTGTTAAACAACAAATGAATTGACTATTACTTGACAATTTCTACATAAATATAAGTAAACCATGTAATCTTTATATACTTGCTTGTGCAGACTATTATATTTATGGGGTGCAAATATGGAGAGATAGAACTAGGGATGTCAACTGACACCCACGTAAGACCGATCCACCACATATTTACTAACAGCTTAACGTCTTAATTAGAGGAGTTTAATAACTTTACACTGTTTTTCTCGTTTTCTTTTCAAGGTCGACTTGGAAACGGAAATAAGGAATTGGTTTCCTGAAGATTTTTCTCGACCAGCAGCTCCAAGAGAGGTTCCCCAACCACCAGCTGAACAAAATCTACAATCTTCATCTTCATCCTCTTATAGATCACTCTCCATTGATAGCCCTGAGGGCACACCATTTTTATACAACATTACAAGCACTTCTTACATTCCAACTAATCCACTCCAACAAGCCATTCAATATCTAAGTCAAATTAGAAACACTCAATTCCCAACAATAGAGAGTGAAGATGCTGCAATGACGCAAGCCATTCTCGCGGTGATTTCTTCCTCTCCTTCTCCTTCTGCTTCTTCATCTTCTTCCCACCACCAACAACAACAAAACCCTAGTGCATTCAAGAGGTATATGTCAGTTTTACCCCCCACGAGCCAAATCACAAGAAGGGTTCATAAGCAAAATATGTTGAAACAATCAATAGCATTCTATAAAAGTATTTCAGGTATAAGGAGAACCCAAGAACAAATAGAAGCTGCAAGTAGGCCCACGAGCAACCAGTTGCATCATATGATAGCTGAGCGAAGAAGGAGGGAGAAGCTTAATGAAAGCTTTAAAGCTTTAAGAGCACTACTTCCTCCAGGAACCAAGGTTTGAAATATGATACTAACTTCTATTCAAATTGAGATAGTCCTAGTTACTTTCGTGGAAAATATTTTATGAACTCATTTTGGGTGAAAAATTCCCACAAGAATATGTGATGAGGGGCAGTTCTGAAAGGAAATTGACACACTTAACAAAAAGAATGTAACTAAATCTCAAATAAAATGGGTGTAGCACATTTGTTTCATGGAAGATCTTCTGTTGAATTCTTCGGTTATTGCAATAAACATACAAAGTAAGGACACATTATACTATGTGTGCAATTCATATATTGGATGGCAAACAAACATAACCTAAGATATTTGGATATATTATACAATATTTTTGTGCAATTCAAATACTCATTCGGTTATGAAATAACAAGAGATTGTTTCGAATTTTAAGAGTCAATTCACGAAATCCAAATGTTTGATTTTGATGTAATTCACTATATCATTGTAAACAACAAACATATGTTTAAATGAGTAAAACATTTTAGATAGTTTACAACATTCAAATTTGTATTGATTAATATTTGATGCACTCAATTAGGATTTTCAGGCTTGACTATATAATTTCGAACGTAATATTTTTTTAGTTTTTGAAATTAAGCAATGGAGTATAGGATTGCAAACAAACATAGCCTAAGATACTGGGATTGCAAGCCATAATTTTTGTTTGTAAATTATGTATTTAGTTTGTTCTGAAAAGAAAAACCGACACTTTATCAATTCGTGAAATAAAATAATAAGCTATTAGTCATTTAAAATAAATTCAGAGAATATATATATATATATAGTTGTGGAATACTTTTAATCGACTTATTTATTCATCATTGTTATACAAATAGTTCAAGTGAATAATAGTATGAAACTGTGGTGCGAGATAGATGGTAAGACAGAGAGTCGGACAAAAGATTAAAAAGTTCCCCCAGTATATGAGAACTATAGATATCCTCATTTATTTTATGAAGAGTGTATGTATCATGGCTTGTGTATGTGCAGAAAGACAAAGCATCAGTGCTTAGTAGCACGACGGAGTATTTGAATTCTCTGAAAGCCGAAGTTGAGGAGCTAATGAGAAGAAACAACATGTTGGAGGCACAACTGCTACAACAAAAAGAAGTTACTAATCAAGAAAGTAGTGTCATTAGCTCCTCAAATGAAAGGCTCAACATTCAGATTACAAACATTGCCGAAACGACATCGGATGCGCGAATCTTGGACTTAAGAGTGACTGTAAGAGGAGAATGTGGTATGTTGGATTTGGAGATTAGGGTTCTTGAATTCTTGAAACAACTTAGGAATGTCAGCTTAGTATCTGTAGAAGCTGATACGCGGATGCTGGACTCTACTTCAGTTAGTCACTTCGTTTGGAGACTGAAAATCGAGGTATGTAAATTTTACATAATTAAGAAAATTTGCAATCCATGCATTAATTACTAATTAAGCATTATTCGCAAAGTGACACCGTTTCTGGTATCAAACCAGTAAGAAACAAACTATGTCTAGTTTCATACTGGCATGAGATTTTGAAATTAAAGACATAGACTTGTCCCATTTTAGGGTTTGTTTGCTACATTTGACAAAATTGAGTTTGTAATTTAAATCTATTACAACAAAAAATTTGAAATTAAATCTAATTAGTTACAAAATTAGTTTTTTGAACATACATTTAACTTATCAAATATGATTTTTTTTTACCGTGTTTGAATTTTATAATATTTAAATGTTGTTCATTTTGAGTTTTTTGCATGGTATTGACATTTGAACGATGGAAAATGAATATTTATAGCAGGTCATTGCTCTCTGAGAGTGTTTTTTTTTTTTTTTTTTTTTTTTTTGAATTACTCAATTTAAAAATTTCATAAAGACATTTTGAAATCAGGTTTCCACGTATATCACGAAAAGATAGTGATTGAGGAAACTTTAATTCGCAGTTGAAAATTTGAAAAAATAAACTAGAAACATGTTCAAATGATAAGCTGCATACATTAAATTTCTATAAAGCATTTTTAATTACTTTCTATTTTGTTATTTTCAATATTTTAAATAAGAAGTCTAGATTGTTACAAGCTAGCAGATACATGCATGTTTGTTCCACTTAAAGAAACACGAAGGAAAGAGGAGAAATGTAGTGACGAGCCACCTCCTTTTTGTTTTAGGGAGGTGAATGGGATGAAACGACCTTCCAAGAAGCTGTGAGAAGGGTGATTGGTGACCTGGCACAATGACAATTTGACTAGTCCACCATCTGACACGTGTCCAATCAACCCAACTAGTGGGACCCCCCATCGTTCACGAGGCCGATATGACCATACGCCCTAGAAATTATGTAAACCCCAATTTTGAACTTTGAATTATATGTATTCTTTTAGATTCTGATAATTTAAATTCGCCCTTTTTGACTATTACAATTTAAATGTTGACAATGAATGTGACCTGTTTACGTCGACCACAAGAGACGCTAATGAATGAAGCTTGTACTAGTTTCAAAACAAATATTGAAAGGAAAATAGTATATATTCAAAATTAAGATGGTCCAACTTCAAAATATTTTAATTTTCAACTGGCTGAACCGAAGGAATCAATATAGCTTTCTTAATTTGTGGATTCACGGACCCTCATACTTTCTAATTTCTTCACCCCATATAACATGATTGAATATTGAGAAGATGGTTGATTATGATATTAATTTTTTTTTAAATTATTTTTCAAAATATATAGAGGAGAAAACAGTGACGGAGTCAGAATTTAGTTTCAGTGTAATTAATATATTAAATAATTCACTATTTATTTATTCTAAAAATTTTACTTTATGAAGTATAAATATAAACAAATAAATTACGTAATAAACTTTTTCGGAACTAATTTAATATATTCGAATACAACATCGATAGCTTTATTTATATCAGGTTATTGAAACTCATAATCAAGCCTCTTACAAAGAATGACTATGCTTATTGTATAGTGGCTCTACCATGCGGAGAAAGTTAAACTAGATATCGAGTATAATGATTTTATGACCATTTTATTTGATGGGACATTTTAAACAAATAGTGGAAGACTATTTAGATAATTAATTTGACATTACTAGTAAAAAAAATTATTGTGAACTGATGGGACATTTCAAAAAGGAAGTGTTGTAAGTTTTATGGGATTGAATGAGTATATATTTTTTTCTTTATTCAAAATTAAATACTCAATTTAATTTTTTTTGATCAAAATTATAGTTTTAGAATTAAAAATTATCCATATATAGACATGTTTTTGAAATATTGGAGATTGCAGAAAATTATATGATTTCTTATACTCTTATTTTCATTGCTTATAATTTACTAAAAGTTGTACAAATATTACTTTTAAAAATAGTTAATTTGACTGAAAAAGGTTAAAGTAGGCAATTAATATGAGATGGAGTATATAATAATTCAAAATCAAGAAATTTGTAAATTTATGCAACTAAAATTGCAATATAAATAAGAGGAAATTCAATACATAAATTAAAGAGGTTCACTTCATAAAAACTATCTGAAAATAAATAAATTCCATATTTTTTCTTATTCTTATCATTTATATAGTTAAACTATCAAGAAAACCCATAAAAAATCGTTACAATATATATATATAGCGGCCGATCCACTACTAAAGTTAGTTGCAGTATGTGCTTATGCAGTGAACAGACCTCAGCCTCCAACAAATAGATTGAATTGACAAAAGTCTATATAAAAGAACGGTTGTCACTTAAACTTTTGTTAATAACCGTAAAAATAATTTACAATACAAAGTTTGTGCGATAACCACAGATGCATTTGTGATACGTAGAATGTTTCAGCAGCAAAAAATTATGCGCTTACCACACAAGCTTTATGGGCTGCTGGAGAGTGGTTTGTGGCTAATATTCATTTTTTTTTTAATTTTTCTGGTTGGTCGACAAAAAAAATATAATAATTTTTTAATATTTGGTAGCCAACTTTGAAAATCTATATATATAATATTTATATCGATGGATTGAGACCGTTCCTTCGTGAAGGCAATTTCTATGTGGATTATCTTGCCAAAGAGAGAGCTACACCACTTTCTTAAAAATCTCTGCCTAACTTCAATTAATCATTGAATTAATTTTAGAAGGTCATCTAGCGTCTAGATAAATTGAGCGCTTAAAACCAATTAATCACCGCCTATGTTTGATTAGTATCCGATTAGAACCGAATAAGAGCTAAGCCTTCCTCTACCGCCTATCAATTTTTAGAACACTGGTTACACATAATGATAAACTGATTGTCTGTCCTAACACACTCACCTAATGGGATTTATAATCTTTTGTTTGCTGATAATGTAGGTGTAGAGTGGCTTCGCCACACTTAACTTGTTTTTGTAATTTCAGATGCACCCAAAAAAAAAAAAAGATGGATTGAGACCGTTTAGATTTTTTCTCTTTTTTAAGTTCCATGCATGTCATGCTGCTTCAGCTCTGTTCTCCGGATGATCTCATTGTCTTTTTCTTCGCCTTTTTGGGATGACCGGTCTTTCTCGTTTCCTCCATGGAACTCAATTCACTGTGCCTCCGGACGACAGCTTTGACTGCCATTGATCTTCAGTAGTTTAGTTTGATTTAGGTTTTAATTATTATTAGTAATTAAAAATGGGTTGATTAATATCTAATTATTTGCTAATGCTTGTGTGTGTGTGTGTGTGTGTGTGTGTGTGTGTGTGTGTATTCCGGTTTGTTTTAGTTATTAATGAAGATTTAAGTGTTTATTTTTCAATATCAAAATAAGAGTCTTATTCTGAAATCCAGTACATGTACATAACTACTTTTCTAAGTTTTTCTAGTTATTTAATTGAAATATTCAATGGCGTATGGCTTGCCAAAGTCTTAAAAAGTAAAAAAAATATTTGAACTATAATTTTCATTGGACAAGTAAACCTTCTGAGTTTTATTTTGGATGATTTGGATGTCTCTGGAAACTGTAATCCTCCAGCTCCCATCTTGATGCCTGTAAGCTCAACTTAAACCCAACTTGAGAAATAGACTAAAAAGAAAATAGCAAGATTAGTGTCATTCATTAGTTGACATTGACGAACAACATATAATTTCTAATTTGAACAATTTCTATGTTTTATTTTGGT
This sequence comes from Pittosporum tobira, assembly GCA_032359685.1. NCBI lineage: Eukaryota > Viridiplantae > Streptophyta > Magnoliopsida > Apiales > Pittosporaceae > Pittosporum > Pittosporum tobira. Next base: position 7,022 of record JAUMHB010023363.1, read on the forward strand.
AACAGAAGATTAGGGTGTAGAAAAGACAAATCGAGTCAAATATTGATATGCTCAAATTTGACTTGTGTAATTTATTGACCCTAAAAGTTTGTATAGAACTCGTTTAACTAACGAGTCGAGCAGGAATACGGACCGAGTTCGAGCAATTTAAAATTTTCGAGCGGGTTACGTTGAGTATTAATAAGGAAAAAAAATTGATAAGATCCGAATAATTAACGAAATTTTAAAATATGCTAATATTCAGCTAGTTAAATTTTTGAATTGAGCCAAATCAAACTTTTAATCGAGCAATTCAAAGTTAAACCCAAACTATTTAATTTTATTTACAACCCAATTGCCGAATTTTAAAAACCTAGAAATGAGTTATTTATACCAATAATAACTAAGAAAAATTGAACAAAATAAAATTTGTTATTACATAAATGTGCAAGTGATAAAACATGAAGTACTACTTATCGCTATCTAAATATTCCACTTCAAGATACTCATATTTAAAGTCGTTACATATCTTCTCAATCGATTATCAATGTGTGAAAAAAGGGTGTTGATATTTATATACCCTTTATTACTAGAGCCACACATTTTTTTATAGATGAATTGGTTAATTTACCTTTATTAAATTACAAATTAACTTATAAAATTAATAATTTATTAAGAATAAATTAGTCAATTCATCCGATATCAACATCCGTAATGGAAATTAGGAGGAGGGTTCCAAGGAGAGGGATAGCAAAAGAAAACCATCGGTTGTCGAGCGCAGAGGAAGCAGGTAAGGAAAAGAGTGGAAACCTAAACAAGAAACCAACTAATTAACCACCCAATACTTTTCTTAGAAATAACAAGCGTTTCAGCACGTGGCATATATCACTGTTCTCTGTTATAAAAGTAGACATTCTTTTAAATTTTATTAAATTAAATTTATAAAATTTAAATTACGATATAAATTTATAAAATATTTAAACTTTCAAAATATATAATTTAACTTCAAGTTAAAAATTCTATTATATATATATATATATAAATATATATGTATCCTAATTTTAAAACAGAGAAAGTGGCATATTATGCTAGCGTGACAAAAGACTTGTTTAAGCCCAAAAACTGAAAAAAAAAAAAGACCAAGACTTTGCCGCCGCCTTCTTGAATTCTCAGAATCTACAATTGAAAAACAGAAAGTTCGCGAGACTCTGGAAGAAACAAACGCCTAAAAGACTGAATTGTGCAGATTTTCGCTGATGAGAAGCCAAATTTCACGTATCCGCCCCGTTCGTAGCAACTTCCTCGAAGCCGATTTATAATTTATTTAACAATTTAATTTAAGTCAATTTATTTAACAAATTGATATATTTGTTGAACACGTTTTTCTTAAAACAGCTTAATTATTAAAAAAATTAAAAATAATTTAAAGACATATATTAAAATTATTTTTTTTAAAATAGTTTAGACTATACCAATAAGCCGTGACAAACAGGTAATCATTGTCACATTGAATCTCCACCATTCTCTCATTCTTAAAAATAAAAAATATTTCCAATAATTAATACCAATTATGTTTTACAGCTTACATTTCAATTTATGTACATAACTTCTTTGTTTTGAAAATATGTATTTTCATTTAAAATTAAAAAAAAAAATATTCAGGCAAGGGCTTTTAATTAGTACACATATATTAATTGGGAATAAGAAGACTTCAATCCTAGCATGAATTACATAGAAAGTACGTCATTGATTCTATGCAGCTAAACTTTAATGATTGAAGAACAAGACAATGAAAAAGGGAAAAAAGTGAAGGGCTAACTACATCATTGACCAAGTTGATTAGAACACCAATTGATCCTAATTCTTCTGCAGGGGGGCTGTTAATTTCTCTATTATTTCATTTTTTTAATTCACATCACAATCCGAATAGCTATAGCAAGAGTTGTTATTTATTACTCCTATTTCTTTTTTTTTTCTTTTTTTAATGGGTGGAAACAAGTCCATCAAATGACAATCACTATTATAAATAAATAAAAAAATCTTATAATCTCATAATAGCATAAATCAAAACAATCAATCCACTATAAAGAGGCAAACAAATTCCAACGAAGGACAACCAAGACTCTACTTAAACAAACGAGAAATAATAAACTTACACTTGACATGAGACTCAAACTTGTGACTTCAATGTCGCAAAGCCTAAGTCTAGACTAAGATAACAAGCGTTTGTTTGACCAAACAGTACCAAGGGATTTGTTAGAGAAAATTGATATTTCCAGTCCTCTCTTCCATGAGATATAGAGGCTCATTTACTATTTATGTGAAGAGAGCCTTGTGTTCACTATGTGAAAATATCATCTAAAGCTTAAGCCGGTAGAAAGCCGCACCAACAATATATATCATGCTAACATTAAAATTACATGAACTTCAAAGACCAACATGAACCTCAACAAGAAGCATTGTGAAACGTGAACATAACATGAATCCTATAGCTACTAGTCCTTGATTCCAGTGACCGATTTACAAAATCAATCTCCATCATGCAATTGGACATAACCAACAATTGGAAACTATTCGAGGAAGTTGAACAAGTGACAAAGAGACCGAGCAGGGAACCAAATTACACATAATTATAATTATAATTATGAACTTAGAGTGCCGCGGTTTGGAAACATTGCCATCTGACTGCTCTTTTGATAGCAAGTGACAAAAATATATCCCCAGCCCATCAGACGCCTCCCATCAAATGTGGGTCGAGTAATTGTACGGCCCAATGAAAATTGGAAACCCAAATGAAATTGCAAGGTCATCCACACAGTTATGCCTCAACTGCAGTCAACATTTCTTCATCGGTTGTCTCAGGTGAAACAACCTCGTCAGTGGGACCGCCATCTATCTCAATTTCCATTTCCGGCTCATGGTCAGTTAGCTTCTCTCGGAGCTTCAACAAAAGCTCCTCTTTCACACTTATATTATCAGCTAGGTAACGCTTAAGAGCATCCTTACCTTGAAACTTGAGATCATTCAAGCTAAAAAAGCTACCTGCCTTGGTAATAAATTTGTGCTTGCAACCCAGGTCTATGATCTCTGATTCTTGAGAGATCCCCTTTCCAAATTCGAGCTCAAACTGTGCAGTTCTAAATGGAGGAGCATGCTTGTTCTTCACAATCTTCACCAGAACTTGACTTCCAATAGTCTGTAAAACAGAGCATCTAAATGCATCAAGAAATAACCGAGTGAAAGAATTAGATATTTTCATCAAGTCCATAAAAATAGAGTACTGTGAAACTTTAATGGCTAAAAGTAAAAGAATTGCCAATCGTAGAGTTAATGTAATTGCTAGTTGTCAACCGTAGGATTTAGTTTGGAACTCTCTTTGCCTGACCAAATCTTCATCTTCTTTAGTTGGTTTAAACACAAGCAAATTCACTTTATTAAGCTTATATTTATCTATAGTTACATTGCTTAGACAGACATGGTTCAGGTTTGTATCCAATAAAAAATGGGGCTATTTTCAGGGGCAATGAAAATACATTACTCCCTACGTACCACAAAAAGGGTCCTATTTCAAATAAATAAATAAATATATATATATTTCCAGAGAAAAGGTCTTATTTTTAATGAATTATAGTATAAGATGACACAATGACCAAGTTAAAATCAAATTTCAATAAATGCCACCACTACCCGTCTAAACACTATGGCTATATGTAGGTGTAAATATGGGATAAACATAATTTCTTAAATTTTGCAAATGGGACTCTTTTTATGGAACAAAGGGAGTAACAGTAGAGATGATATGATTCATGTGTTTATAGCCAGGAAGGAGGACAAATAATCAGCAAAGGACGCTTAGAATAGTCACTAACAAAATTCATATTGCATTACATAAGCAACATCTACTCCCACAAACTCCATTTAATCATGCAACAACAAATAGATGGAAACGAATACCTCCTCTCCCTTCTTGACGAGGCCCGTTCTCCTAATATTTAAGCGCATTGAAGCATAAAACTTCAAGGCATTACCGCCGCAAGTAACTTCAGAGGGCCCACTAAATCCAAAAGTAGATAGCTTTGCCCTCACCTGGAGTAGAATGATATCTATCAAAGTTTGATACCAATAAGGGTATCAACATGTTTTGTAAATAGCTAAATACATATAGACTACAGGAATATATATCATTGGAAAAATAGAAGAAAAATACCTGATTAATAAAGATCAATATAGTTTGTGACAAAGATAAAGAATGGCTCAGTTTTCGAAGCGCCTGGCTCATAAGTCGAGCTTGCATTGCCATGTGTGCATCGCCCATCTCGCCATCAAGTTCACCCTTTGGCACAAGGGCAGCCACCTAACAGTAAACATATAACATTTATAGGCAGAGTATATCATTTTCCTTCTTCTTCTTTTTTCCGAAGTTTTTAGGCAGAGTAGACTTTTATTCAAGTAACTGTCTCAAATCAGATGGTATAACCTCCATTCCAAAATTAGGGAGCCACTTTGACTTTTTACGGCAATTTGCAAAATCTTAAATTCAAAATCAATATGAATATGTTTGATTTTAGGATTTTGCAAATTGACTCAAAAAGTCCAATTGTATCTCTAATTTGGAACAGAGGGAGTATCTTCGACAAGAATGCAAGACATGTTGCAACTTAAACCCGATGAAACTTGATCAATAAACACCTTACTTACACTGTCCACCACGACGACATCAACCGAACCACTCCGGATAATAGTATCCACAACAGTGAGGGCTTGTTCACCGCAATCTGGTTGTGAGAGGAGTAAATTTTTCATGTTTACCCCTATAGTCTTGGCGAGTGTTGGATCAAGAGCATGCTCGGCATCAATGAACACGCAATAGCCTATGTAAGGACAAAAAAGGAAACGTAAATAAGTACGCAGTCTGCTGAAGCAAAATGGGAAAGTCATTGATTGGAAGGACTCATAGTGGGACCTCCTTGCTTCTGCGCCTCAGCTATAACATGTAGCGCAAGTGTTGTTTTCCCAGATGCTTCCGGACCATAAATCTCTACAACACGTCCCTAAGAAATCCAATGCGAGATTACAAAAATAGTCAGATTTAAAGATCACAGAACATCCATGTGTGTGAGTGTGTGTTAATTTGAGGTCATATGGGTCCTAAATATGCAAGATACCCTTGGAAATCCACCAATCCCCAATGCTATATTCAAAGCAAAAGATCCAGTAGAAACCACCGGAACTTGTTTGGGAGAGGCGGATCGACCCAGCCACATGATAGAGCCCTTCCCAAATGAAGTAGTAATCTGATCCAATGCTTGCTTTAGGGCCAGATCTTTCTTCGACAGATTCTCATCACCTGAATCACCTCCATCTGACTTAGACTTCTTTCTGCCTTCAAATAGAGTAAAAAGAAATGGTGTTATCAGCCAAATGGCAATGCAAAAAGATATAATGTATTGATGCTTTTTCAAAAAGAGCATAACAATCTAGTGTATTAAAAACAGCATAAACTTCAAAAGATATGAAAGAAGCTAGTTCATGGTGTTATAGATTTTTACAGGTAAATCAGATGGTAAGTAAATGTAACACGCAGAATCTTATCCAAATACTTTCAGCACCTTTAGAAGAAAAGTTGCTTTGCTGGGAGGAGATTCCTAAGAAACCATTTCTTCGACCCTGCATGCCACCAAAAAAAGTTCAAAAAAGAAGCATTAAAATCTGAAACAAGTTAAACTGTAACTTTCATTATTTTCTCAATTCCATGTTGCAACAAGATAGAACTGTACCTGTTTGAGAGTTCTGAAATCAAGACTATATTCGCTTTTTCATATACAGTTTTCTCAATTATGAGCACTGATTGATTTTTCAGTATTAGCCAGGGGGGGGGGGGGGGGGGGGGG
>JAUMHB010023363.1:12901-25209 GCA_032359685.1 Pittosporum tobira
AAACCCCCCCCCCCCCCCCCCCCCCCTTCCCTTTTTTTTTTCTTTTTTTAAATTTTTTTATTGAATTTTAACATGAAAGCAAACTACGTTCTTGAATGATTGAATAAATGCAGAAATAAGCAGCATAAAACAGGCCCTGTAGAAGAATTCAGGTCACTGGATGCAATATAGTCTTCAAAGGAAACTGCAGATTGATATTTTAAGGCTCAATTGGTCTTAATTAACAATCCCAGTGCATCAATATGGATTTAAGCTTCGATTGATTACTAAATGAAGGAACAAAATTACTCAGTGACGATTGACGAAAAATGACAATGTACAACATTTTCTTTTAGCTCCTCAAAAGTAAATTTCTTGCATTTGAGAACGTCAAAAGAGACTAATAGAGGATTCAAAGTACCAAGATGACAGTTAACCCAGTGAATCTTTATAAACAACCAGCTAATTTCCTCAATAACCAGGCCGTACTTTTGAAAAAAGCAATTTACTTCACTTTTAATTTTTGTTTTTGGGAAAGCTAATACAAGAGCTCTAAAATTAATTAAAACGAAAACATGACAGAAGATAAACAATAGGGTTTCTAATGTTTATCTAACGTTTACCTGTGGACAGAGGAACGAGTTTTTGAGAATTGAAACATTCCGAATAAGCCTGGCCATAATTATTTGCAAATATTGAAAACCGCTTCTTCACAGCCAATAGTTCACACCCAAAATCGAATGGAAATTTAAGGCGACAGAGCTTCTGATAGATTCAATCTCTGCAATCACCTACTGAAATTAAAAAGAAAAGATTTTTGAGGACAGAGAGGATGGGGGACACACTGGGGTCTTCTGGTTTCTTACTAGGGTTTAAGATTTTTCCCTCCTTTTTGAGTTCCTCCGTCACTGGTGTGTCCTCGCGAAAGAAAATAATTTAATAACTATAGTTACTAGTAGTAATGTAAGAACATTGACCAGCCCAGTCTTAGGAAACTAGGGCCAGACGGGCTGGACTTCATAATGAAGATGGGCCGTTTGAACGGACCCAGAGAGCGTAAAGTCCGAGCTCCAATCACGTGTCGAGAAACCCAAAACCCTTTGTTCTGAGACCTCCTCGGCGGGTTTCTCTGTACTTCGGAGGTGAAAACATCAGACAGAAAATGGTGGTAAGGCTAAGATTGTCGAGGTTCGGATGTAAAAATAAGCCGTTTTACAGATTAATTGCAGCTGATAGCAGATCTCCTCGCGATGGCAAGCATCTCGAATTCCTTGGTTACTACAACCCTTTACCAGGTCCCCGTTTCTCTCTATATCCATGTCTATCTCTATGTTTATGTATTATATGTGTTACAGTTCATTTTTTTTTTTTGAATTTACTCTAATTTTATGAAAATTATTATGATTTGTGTGATTGATGATAAGCTGGTTTTGACATCAAATTTTTAAATTTTTTTTTGAATCATGATTAAGGCTCCGTTTGTTTCATGTAAAATGTTTTCCGGAGAGTGTTTTCATTGAGAAAGTGTCTTCCATGAATGAGATGTTTTCTGTTGTTTGGTGCTCAAACTGAAAATGAGCTAGAATTTCCCGATGTTTAATAGACAATTTCTACCAAAAAGTCGTATGTGTGTATATATATATATATATATATATAATGACTTATTATAACATGACTTCTTTCTAGAAAATAAAGTAAAAAATATAATTAAAAATTTCCCTAATTGTTAGATATTTATATGAAAAATTACATAACTTCAATATAACCAAAATTTATTTCACCGTCATACAATTAAATTATTCAAGTACAGTCCATCAATAGAACTAATTTTGGTTGAATCAAAAGGTTTTACAAAGAATAGAAACTTGGCAGATTGTGGTAAGAAGTAGTGGATTGGTGCAAACCCAGTTGCTCATAAATGTTACTGTCAAAGGCTCCAGTTGAATAAACATCCCATTAATTTTAGAGCCTACGTTATGAATTGAATAAAACATAAAAGGAGAAATCACATACTAATTTTAGAGCCCACTTTATGAATTTGGGAACTTTACATATAAAAGAAGAATGAAGTAAAAAGAGGATTTGAAGAGAAGAGGGAGAAGTTTTTGAGAGCACTACCTTGAAGAGATGAAGCAGGGGAGCGGCTGAAAATGGCTTACCGACTAAAGTAAGTAAATTTCTTTATGGATGTTTAAGAGCTATTTTCGATTGACTGTAAAGCCATTTGTGTTGACTCTGTTTTCATAAATGTGCCAAATAACTGGAAATCTTGGGAAACTTTTTACGCTTAACAAATGGAGCCTGAAGTAGCTTTTCAGAATAAGAGAAACTAGATTAAGTGAGCTGAGCTTGTGGATGTGATCTGTATTTTGGTTTCTTTCCGTTTGGTTAGAAACGTAACTAATTTTCTTTTAGTTGGCTCGACTTCTACAGGTCAAGATGGTCAGAAAAGAATGGGGGTTAGGTTTGATAGAGTCAAGTAAGTAGTTCTGAAAGTTAATTATTTCTTTTGACCTCATTTTCAGTCATATGAATTGTTATTTGTTATAATATGCTGTTTAAAAGATGTTTTGATCATAAAGATAAAAGATGTTATAACTTTGCAACTGCAAAGCTATTATGTCTCTGATAACTACTCAGTTTTTATACTAATTGTTCGCTGATGTGGAGCTAATAGCTACTTTCTTATAATGGTTTTGATTGACTGAGGTTGAATAAATAGTTCACTCATAAACATGCAAGATTTATTGAGTTCTTCAGATTTAGTGAATGTGAAACCTTACACTACTTACTCTGCGTGCATTCTCATTTATGGGGTTCGAGAAAGGAAACTTTACTTCTCTGCATTTAGTCTGAATTAACTCTTTTTGTTAAGAGTCTCTCTGCGAGCCATAAACACCTTTTGTTATGCAGTTATGCCTTGTAATTATAAAAATTGCAGACCTGGAGGATAATAAGATAACGTTTCTCAACAAGAAATAAAAGATTAAAGAGTTATGACCGGTTTTTAAAATTTTTTTCTATGAATGATTAAAGCAAATGGTGACATCTTCACAGTTCTTTATTTGGGGAGAACAGTTGTTTATGTTGTGAACAAAATGGTCTGGTCAATGAGTTGAAAAATTGTTAATCATATTAGTACTCAGTTTTGGTGGATGTAGATGCCAGTCATTTTTTTTTATTTTTTATTTCATAAGTAACAATTTAATTCAAGAAGGCACTAAGGGGGTGCCACCCAAAAACAAAGATACAGTTCAAGGCAAAAGCCACAGTCCTTGTCAACCGAAAATAACATCACTAAAATCTGACAAGAAATCCACCACCGCAAGCGTTGAAACCGGAAAGACCTTCTACCAAAAGAGCAGGAGGCTAAGAAATGCGTATTTGACTTGGCCCATAGACCATTATGTCTCATCAAAGTACCTAAAATTCCGTTCCCTCCACAACACCCACCATAAACAATGAGGGATTATCCTCCAAAAAGAACGATGATTTTTTGAAACCCTTGTCCCCCCAGAAAGTCCACCACCAATCTGGGCATCACCCATTGTAAACCTTATAATGAAAAAATTGTACTCCATAGAGAGTGAACAAAACCGCAATGAAGAAACAAATGATTAGTACAATCCCAATCCCTTTTACACGTATAGCATCTATTCACCAAAAACCGACCACTCTGCCACGAAGAATCTTGAGTTAAAATTTTGTAGGTGCTTTCAAGATTTACAATGGCTTAAAGAAGAGTCTTTCGAGGTTTTACATGCTCTAGTAACCCCTATGTGGGGCATATGCTCACTTAATCCAGATTATGCTCCCTCTTCCAATATAATCCATGTTCCATATAAAAACTCCAATAAGTTTCAAAAAGTCATACTTCCTTTTCTTTGTATACCAGTCAATATGGAATAGAGCTACATGCGGGGGATTATATAGTTGCTGCAGAAATAATAACGAAACGTAACCTCGGTTTGTATAGAGATTGTCCATTCTCATAATTATTTTGTTATAACTTTAGATTGTTGGGTGGCCTTTCTGAGAAGTAACTCTAATATCACTTTTGGATAAGTAAGATAAGATATGGTAAACTGATGCTTCCCGAAAGTAAAATTAGATTAGCAAATTCAACAGCATACCTGGATATGTCTTTGTTCTATATTTACATTTTTAACTATGCACGTCGTTAAGTTTCAGTCTGGAAAAACCTATCAACGATCCGTAGTTGCGTTATTGGCACCCTGTCTTCTGTTCTAGATGGCAGTTGAATAATTTCCCTTACCCCTTTTTTTTTTTTTTTTTTTCATTCCCGCAGATATTGGCTATCAGTTGGTGCTCAGCCTTCAGACCCTGTCCAACGTCTTCTTTTTAGAGCGGGCGTGCTACCCCCACCACCAATGATAGCAATGGGTCGCAAAGGGGGACCCCGAGACACCCGTCCAATCCATCCTATGACTGGTCGTTATTTGACGCCAGAGAAGCCAACCAGTGGTGAAGAAGATTCTGTGGAATCTGAAGGCAGTAAAGCCAGTGACGACGACACCGCAACAAGCACGTAGAACTCAGTTGTTCGATAATGTTAATTGTTAGGTGATGTGGTAGGAAGTTGGTTTTGCTTATGTTGATGTCTGCCCTCTGGGATTAAGGTCAAAAATATTGTGGAATTTCAGATCTTGATTATTGTAAAGCTTTCTCAGTTAAGACCATAATGGTCATTCCTTGGGGGATGCATTGAATTAAAATAACGGGAATTTTATTACATTGGAGTTTCTACACCCAGAAGAAAATCCACTTATCTACCCACACTTTTGGATTAGCAATGTGAATGATAAGTGTATATATATATATATATATATGTGTATATATATATATATGTGTGGGGAAGTAAACAATATATCATGCGCTCAATTTGACACGTTAAAATATTTGAATAAAAACACTTCAATAATTTCATTATGTAAAGTACTCTCTTAAATGTTGTGTGTCAATCTGTCAAATTTGACACTTTTTATTTTCAATTTAAATTTTAATCACCACTCAGTTTGACTCAATTTCAACTGTTCTTTATCCGGGGTGAAGAGAAGAGTATGGCTCGCTCGTAAGATCGTAAGTCAAGTCCGTACTTGTGTATATAATGAAATTATTAAGTTGTTTTTATTTATAGAAATTGTTGATTATTTTTGTTTAAAATCCCCAAAAATCAGTAAATCTCTTTCTCAGATCGTCCTTCTAATGTAGCTATGAATTGTTCGCATATGAACAGTACTCTAAATATCGGCTAGTGGATTTAAGGGTAGAGGAAAGATTTAGTGCTTAGACGATCCTACTCGAATATTAATTTAATATTGATGGAGATTAATTAATTTTAAATATTTAATTAATTAACATTAACAGAGTGTTAGAATTTAATTGGACGTTAATTATAGTTAGGCGAAAAAATTTAAAACATCATATGAATATTCGCATAAACTTTTGTAATTGCTCTGTGCTTTTCTAAAATAAATTGAATAGATCATATACCAATCTGAAGCTATTATTTGTAAATTTGTATTTTTAAAATTGATGTTGACGATAAAACACATACGTAGTATATAATTGAATAATTAACTACTGTATTCAAATACTGTGTTTGAAAAAAGGATGGTATCATTTAAATTATTCACTGAATAACGTATTATTTCGGAAATTATTGCTTTCAAACTCAAGTAATTTTTACTATTAAATAGATAAATAAATAAAAGAAAAGAAAAGAAAACGCTTTATTTTTGAAACCGCAACTCCACTTCATAAAATAGAACTGTGACTTGCCAACAGTAAATAGTTGCAAGTATGTTAAATATTTTAACTTTCAAATGAATTTGATATATACATGTAATAAAATATTTTAGAATTTTACAAAAATTATAATATGTCATTATAAAAGAGTTAAATATTTTAATTAAGATGATATAGCAAAACTCAAATAGTTTTGCCCGTCAATCCAAAGTTCACAGCATGGGTCATTTAGGGTGGAATTAGCTCCGGATCAATAGTTTCTATGGAATATTAATTTAAAAAAAAAATAGAAATTAATTAGTCTTAAATATTTAATTAATTTAGAAATTTTATTCAGAATTTTTAATATTAATTAATTCATCTTAGTCTGACACATGTACAGGAGATTGTCACACATTTTTATCCATGCTTCGACTTTTTCTGAAAAATAGAAAAGAAATCAGTCAACATTGATAATTGTTAACAATCAGAAATGGAGAGTTTTATTTTCTTATTATCCAAAAGAAACAGACTGCAGCTATTTATGGTTAGGGCTGAAAATGAGCGCGAATTATACGTAAAATATTTGGATTTGACTCAAAAAAATTTTAACATTATTTAAATTCAATTATATAATTGATTAATTGAGCAAACTCGAGTTCTAATCCAAGTTTGACATTATAAACAAATAAATCTTGACCACCATGATACTCGTTTGTTTCTAACAATGTGGTTTCTAATAAGTTTGTCAACTTTGAAAGTTGTTGAAGAGATACAATCCAAGGGTTTTACACGCATTCCAACACATAATTTGTGGTTTCCAATATCTTTAATTAATCAGGTAAACTTAGATTTATCTAATATTCAATGAGTTCCTGAATTACTTAATGTTACAAAATTATTATAATGTTCTTGTTTGTTATATTTTCTTTATATCGAGCATTATTTGAGTATCGAATTTGAATTTAATTCGTAGTTAACGAGTAGTTTGACTCTTAATTGAATTGAGCGGAGTCAAACTCAAATACCATAATACGATCCGAGTTAAATATGAATAAAAGTCTAATAATTCAACTCGAATTCATGTCAAATTTGAGTGATAATTTTTTTTAACAAGTCAATCACGAGAGTTTAGATACTCTAAGGTATTTGGCTCGTTTTCAATCATATATGGTGCTAGACTAGCTTACGTAACACGCTATCCCTAGTCCCATTATACAGACACCATACCAACTGGATAACAAACTATGACTAACATAAAAAATACCAAAACTGCCCTCCTAATGTAGAGTATTTACATCATATACAATTTTACTAAGACATTTAAGGTTCAGTTTGATACAAGAAAAACGTATTTTATAAAATATTTTTTGATAAAATATTTTATGAGAAAATAGTTTACGAGAAAATGACTTATTTTCTGATATTTGATGGTCAAACTGAAAATATATTTTTATATTTAGTTTTTGAAAAAATTTAACAATTATGTTATAACAAATTAATATAATTATATTTTAATTTTTTGAATAACATAAATTAAGTTCTTACAGTGAAATTATTTATTTATTTATATTTTTATAAAAACTTAATATATGATATAAAAATAAGAATGTTCATTATTTATAGAATTTTTTTTAATAACATAGTGGTTTAAAAAAATTTTAAGAATAAGAAAATTTAAAATTTAGAAAATATATGTGTATATATAATTCAATACAAAAATACTAATTATGCATATATTGTGAAAATAAAAATAAATATATTTATTTTTAAAATAAAATAAATAAAAAGATGATAAGAGTAATTAAATAAAAGTGTTACAAATAATAACGGAAAGAAACAATACTGATATCACTTTTCAGAAAATGACTTACGGATTTAAATCCGTAAGTCTTTTTCTTGAAATAACAAAGTGATTTTTCGTTAACTGGAAAATGATTTCCTATTAACTGAATTTTTTCTGACATATTAAATACTAAAAAATCTGAAAATATTTTTTTGAAAAATAAATTTCACGTAACAACAGAGCCTTATAGATTTGAGACTTTTTATGGGACCAAGATGCAATAATTCTTTGGGCTGCTTTACTCGGACTGTTGGACTGATGTTGAGCTTGGACTGGATCATTATCTCCAATAATAAGTGTCATTAATATCAATATTTTAAAAATTAATAAATTAATTTAAACAGCAGCAAAAGAAGAATTTAATTTTAAGTATTTACTTAATTTAAATATAAAAAAATATTTATTCCGTCCATCCTAAAAAAATGAGATGAGATAAAACAATAAGTCAAGATTCATCTTTTTAATAGAGAGAATATAATTTAGTTAAAAATTAATCAAAATTAAACATAAATTCTTAAAACCGTAATTGATATTCGACAAATAAGTGTGTAGATGTATATCTCGCCTTTTTCCTTTTCCTTTTTTTTTTTAAGTGAATGGTTCAATGGTTCAACCAAGTATACATAAAAATATCAAACATATAAATATTAGAATTCAATTCTCATATAAACCAATTAATAAAGTTTAATAATAATAAGCAAAAAAAAATCTTCTAATAAAAAATAAAAAAAAATTAAATCTAAAATATCTAATACTTCTAAAAAAATGAAAGATCTTAAGACCTCGGTGTTAACAGTTACTACTAGCATATATTCCGGGATTATTCGTATTTGAAAGGATTAAGTGGGCCATATGATAATTTGGGCTGAAATAAGAAAGCTACACTTGGCATTACCACCCAATATCCACAGCTCTACCTGACCATTCCTCTAAGGCCCAACACCAGTCTGATCTCTCTCTGTGATCATCCAAAAAAAAAAAACCCTCCTCTCTCTCTCTCTCTCTCTCTTAATCTCATGGAAGGAATTACAGTAAACACTGATGAAGGCATAGTTTGGGATTATCACAAATTCTCCACTGATCTTCTTCCCAAGCACAACAATTTCACAAGCTCTGTTCGCCAACTTAACACATACGTCAGTAAATCTCCAATCTTTACAGAATTGAAGTCGTTTTCCATAAAAATAAATATTATAATTAATTTTTATAGTTAATAAACTTAAATGTAATAAACATAAAAATAAATGTAATCTCCAATCTTTACATAATTGAATAGTGATGATCTTATTCTTTCTGTCTCAATTTAAATTTGTTAAATTTTTTAGTGTTTGTGGCAAAGGAGTTTAAGACGTTTACGTATTATATTTTTAAAAATATTTTTATATGTGTCATAGGAGAGGGGTTACAGTAGATATCTCATAGTATATTTTGTTAAATCAATATTTTAAACAAAATGATGTCATCTTGTTTATTTTGTTTGTTTATTTATTTATTTTACAAAACGACATCGTATAATGCAAACTGTGTTATGTATGTATCCTGCATGATAATATCGCATTGTATTTACATTTTTTATTAGCATAGTTGCTTCTTTTATTTTTCAATATATATGTAAGAAATATATTATATAATTATATTTTTAAAATATCTTAAAATTCGTGCCGAACACAGTCCAAAAAATAAGACATTTACTATATTTCTTTAATTTAGGTGCTATTCTGCTATTTTTCGGAATGACATCATTATTTACTGTAATTCCTTCCATAAAACTACGGAATCCAAATTTGTTGTACCATATGTTGTTCTAATGTAATCTAACGGTCGTTTTTCATAAAAATAAATATTATAATTAATTTTTATAGTTAATAAATTTAAATGTAATACAACTGTTTGATTGGATTTTGAATTGCATTTGTGACGGCATATTTAGGTTCTTAAAAGTGATAGTAATCCGTATTTTAACTTTGGGTGTGTGTTTTAATCATTTACTGGGGATATTCAACTTTTAAATAATTTTAAAATAATATAAGTATATATATCAATAAAAATATATAATATATACTTAAAGAAGAAAAATTTTATGGAGATATTCAAATTTTTTGTGACTCAAAATATTTCACTCTCATCAAATGTAATTTTATTTAATTTACGGAGTTTACAATTTTAATAATTCTTTTTGCGACAGAAATAGTATTAAGTAGTATTCTGAGTTTAAAGCTCACTGATAACTAAAAATTTAAATAAGTTGTATCGAATTTCTCAAATTTGAACTTACTAAATTAATTGATTTTTTTGTTTAAGATTTGAGTTTTGCTTCTTTAACTACCTCCGTTAAACTTATATTGACTTAATCGTAAATTACACGCATGTTGAGAAATTGTATTAGTATTTCTCTATTATGCCCTTATTTAATTAACTTTATATCTCTCTATCTTAATTATCATAATTAATGTCTTATTTTTTTACACTAAACCTACTTAATGCAATTGTTCTCTCTCTCTCCATCTCTATTCCTGGCTTTTACAGAACATATATTATGAGAAAGATAAATTAATTTGCCATGACTAATTGTTGTACCTTATTTTAATTTTTAATTTATCTTTATTGCATATCTTAAAGATTAAGTCATTATACCTTTTAATGATATGCACAAGAATTCAATTATAAATTGTACTATACTATTAGTTGTGGATAAAGTTATGTCGGAAAAATTGACATTCATCTAACTTAAGTAATTATAATGTTTTGCTATAGGCCGCTTATAACTTGTGGGCCAAAAATGAGTTTTGGGCCTACTGCTAATGTTAGGTGAACCTACAGGGTCGCACACTAAGCGAACTGGACTTATAATATATTGGGTCGGACAACTAGGGTTTCTTTGTTCTCTTGTATCTCTAATTAAAAGGGACGGATTATAAAAGGAGGTACATACGCATTTTTGTCTAACCCTATTTACCGCAAGGTTGAGAGACTTAGAGAAAATGAAATTGGAGAACTGTGCTAGCACGCACAAGGCTCGGGCTCAATTTGTGTATGTGGATACCAGTAGAGGCGTGACGATTGACACATTGATCCAGACGCAACTGTTCTTCTTATCTCCATCAAAATCAATTCAGGTATAATCGATCTTTTATTTCGGTTTCAATATAAACATGGCTCCCGAGAATCGGATAAATTATTTTTTAAATTCGGTTTCGATTTTTGATCTAAAACCCAACAGTAGTATCAGAGCTTGGCTTGCGATTTATTGAAATTGAAATATTATATATACATATATGATATATATTATTTTTGATTATAATTAGCGATATGTTGTTTGATATGTGTATGAGATACGTGTATATATGATCGCATGCCTTAATCTGTATTTAATTTTCATAATATGTTATAAGCATGATTCATGAATAGGGTTTATTTGATTAACATGTTATAACCTGCGAACACAGTTAGGGTTAATAGATAATTAATCTGGATAATAACATGTGGTGAATACAGATTCAGTTTGGGTTATATAAGTTAATTCGATTAACTTGGATATATGGTGAATTGGGGTTTCAGATTAATATGATTAATATGAGGGCAATTTTCCCGTCAAAAAGAATAATGAATTCAATTTTTGTTTCGGATGCGCTGCCCCTTCGAGCCCCGCTCGCTAACCAGCTAGCGAGACTGCCGTAGGGGCGCTGCCCCTCGACCCCCCAAGGGGCGCAACCCCCTTGACCCTCGCATGGATTACGCACAGTATTTCGAAAAATGATTTTACATGTTTCATATACTTTATCGTGTTGATGATATGTGTTACTATGTGTTGTATGATTATGCATGGTAAATAGTATGACCCATAGTTACTTTTGGTTTTAATTAAATACGGCATGCGTGTCGTGGTATTTTTAATTAAATACGACCTGTGTGTCGTGAGTATTATTTAATTAAATGCAGCCTGCGTGTCGTTGTAATTTTATATTACGGCCTGCGTATCGTTTATTTCACTTGTAATGTTGATTGAAGAATCAAGTTCAGTAAAGAATCAAGGTGATTGGAGAATCAAGTTGATTGGAGATGCTGATAGCTGGATGGTGATCTACATACAACAAGTGCATTGCTTGAAGATTAAATCTTCATAGTTTAGGGGCCATACTATATCACATTTATGTATTCGTTTATTTATTTATGCTAATTTATCATTATATTTTTTTTCACTAGCATAAATAATTAATAGTCCATCATCAAAATTAAGTAATAATTGATGTCTTATCAATTTAACGACTGTTAAGGTTTGGATCGTTAAGAGATGAGTTTGTCAAAGTAGAGCATCCTTGACTATTCAAATTAAGCAAGATGGATAATGGTTATCCATATGAGATGATTGGTTTACTTAACAAGAACATCAAAATGGTTTTGGGTTTTGAGGCATAGTGTTGGGGAACGGGGACATGAGATATCAACCCCAACAACCAGGAGTTGCATATGATGCAATTAGGAAGGAATAACTTACATAAATAACTAAGTCTTGAGGGTTAAGTCAAAACTTACGCAAGTCTTAACGAAATATGAATCTTGACCCACTATATTATCATTTAGAGGGATACTAATAATAACAAATATAGTGGGAGTTTATTGTAAACTGCGTTAATGAACATGTCACTAAAATTTTGCACATATTTGTTGTAGATATATAATGGCAACCAATTCATCATCAACCTTTTCACTGTGATCCGTCCTTGAGAAGGACAAA